>JAPMOR010059443.1:227536-265835 GCA_026543865.1 Argiope aurantia
ACCCTAGTTGGTGTGTTTAATCTTCTAGCGGAATGAAGGATTCCAGGATTATCATTTGATCGATTCTGGAGGTGATGGAACTGCTTTCCTCATTTGTTCCTTGGATCCCAGAAACAAATGCCAGATTTTATTTATATACCTCATAGCCATTTGCTTTACGAAGTGCTCACAATTGTAGTTCTGCTATGTTGATGAATAACTGCGAACGGAAAAAGTATTTAATGTATCTAACTTAAAATTATTCATAAATCTATAATTTTAGTAGGAGAATATTGAAATTTATTCATCTGATTTCTTTATTTTTTTTTTTAATTGTCACACTAAGATCTGCTCGAGTAGAAGGCCGACACACAGTGAATCTTTCGACGTATTTGATCCAAAATCTGCTACGGATATACAGTTGTGCTGATAAGAATATTCGGCGAACCACTCGATTGTATTTTTGATTTACAAGGTTCCCGTTGCTCACGGATAGATTGATAGGTAATCTTCCCGACGATGTATTTTGATCAAAACTTTCAGTACATCTGTAATTTTGAAGTGCATATCATATTACAAATTTAATTCCACGACTTCTTCCTTTTTTTTTAGTTATTGCTTTTACAGATAGCCATACCTAATTCAATTAATAATTTTTTTCCGGATTCATAGAGATATAAAACACAAAGATTCATCAAAATCTCAGAGTCGAGATTTTTGGGAATAGCGACATTTTTCATTGCGTAACTCTGTAGAAGGGAAAACTGGAACAGAAATTTTTTGGAAAAAACCTTACGATTCATTGAAACATCCAAATATTACCTAAACTGAGAAAGAACTCTTGTTAAAAATAATTCGTCGTAAAGTGCAAATGTATACGCCAGTGTCGCGGGTCTGTTTGTCCGAGGACGTCGTTTCTCCAAAAGCCGACGAATTATTTTTAAACAGAAAGAAACTTTCGCTTCGAATAAATCCCCCTCCCCCTTGTCTGTGACTACTAGATGCCAGTGTCGTATCTGATGGGTGCTATCTTTGAGAATAAAGGCACGTCATTCTCTGCAAAATTCATTTTGAGAAATATTACACAATAGCAGAGTGACAGTAAATGCGTCGCCGTTTTTATTTTAGTCAGCGTAACTGTGAAAAGAAAAGAACCTATTTTTGGATTATGTAATGTCATTATTATCTCTTGCAGTCATTTTTTTTTACTTTCTTTCATTTCATTTTAATCTTATTGCCTTGAATGAAAAGTACATACAATGCGATATTTTGTTATAGTTTTATTATAGAAAATATTTCAACAATAGCAGTTTTAAAAGTGACAATTTATTTATTTTACTATATTGTTTGTTATATTTTCTTGCATGAAATATACAAGGAGACAATACTGTCATTCGAATGGAAGATTTTGATGAATTTTTACGTTTTAGTTGTTTCTTGTCTTGTTTTTGTAACACTCATTTCTTAACGCTGTTTAATAGCCATGTCGTTAAACGTTTATTTTCAATTCCGAACGGAAGACCATTGAGTCTATGTCCCTCAAAAGATGCCCCCACTTCATTGGCATTATAGATCTTTCCGATTCTGAAAAGCAGATTAAAAAAAAAAGTTGTTTGTCTGTTTGTAAACACAATAACGCAAAAGCGAAACAAGCCAAGTTAATTGTTTTCACAATATGCATCGCTGTGATTTGGGAAGTCTCGGCATTTGCAGGGAGACAGCGACGTATATTCAAAATTTTATATAATACATTTTTAATTCACTTTCGTTGGTTACGACATTATTGCCGAATACTTATCGACGTTTATCGCATAATGGGAATATTGATAATTTTCCATGAATTCAAGATGGTCGCTGCATTTGCTATTGTTGAAGAAATTAATATGCTGTACTGAGTTATCATGTGACAATGCATTAAAAATAAGTAGCGTGGAATTAGCTGACCAATTTATGATTGATATCGACTCCTTAACGTTGAAAACAGATATTTTTAATATTAATTACTATACTTCTTATTTGTGCGAATCTGAGTTTTCGACAGTTGCTTTCATAAAAGATAGCTGACTCTAGAAACTGTGTGATTATTAATACGCTGTACTATTTCATTGAGTAGCATATTTATTAAAATTTATCCTATGCATTTATTTTATTTTTTTCTAAGGTATACAAAAACTATTTATTATTTTGCAATGTTCAAAGTTTTTACATAAGACACTTTGAATCAAACAAATTGGAAACCACTATGCTTGACGAAAAAACAATGAATGCGGTCTTTGCAGCCAATCTGGAGATGGCTATAAAACTTTGGACCAAACCCGTCAAAGAAATGTCCTCCGAATACATCGAAATACATACACGCGAAATAAGTAAATAAATGAAAATTAAAAAACAAGATATAAAAGAAATAAAATCAAGGACGTAGCTGGTGGAATGAAACTGGAGTATCGTGTTATCATCAGAATGAAAGTTCTGCATCATATTTCGGACCCATTGAGTCTTCTCCTGTGTATTCGCGCGTGCGTGAACATGCTTTCCTCAAAACAAAACAAAAAGTCAAACAGATCAAATTTCGCGTGCTGTCTTGATTCAAACATTGCAGATCTATATCAGATTTTCGATCCGTCGACAAATTTGTATCTTTTTGTCAATAGGAAGTCCAAAAAGCATATTCATTTCTCTTTACAAGAAAACTAAATATAAAATATGACTTATTAAGTTTATGAATAAGAAGGAACGACCTGCCTGCTCAATAATTTCATTTCTTAACATAGCATGCCAAATTTTCATCCGATTAGAGCTTTCATCGGACATATTAAATTTAACTCAACGCTTTCTGTTTAATTTAAAGCCAAACATTAAAAGTAAAGCTAATTATTTTTGTGAAATTTAACAGATTTAGATTACATAGTCAGGTACATTTTGTATTGATACCTATTGCTGAACTTACTTCATGCAAGTTGCTTTATTCTAACAGACATAAAAGCAGTGCAGCAAAGTCCGAACTACTAAATTTCTTGACATTTTTATAGGGCGGTTTTAAATACAGGACAAGGAAAAATTGTTTTAATAGAAACAATTCAGTTTCAAGTGATATGCTTGAAATTCATGCGGCAGCTGAATTAGGAATCCACTGATTATTTTGCAGACGAAAAACGTGTGACGCAACAGCACGGCGTGAACTCATGTTCACTTAAATGTTAAATAAACAGCTATGTTTTCTATGCCATCCCCTGAATGGAGCTCCATTGCTTACACAATGACACCTCAACTTGAAAGAATTCGAAAGAGTGTATTAAGTTCCCCTCCAACGACCTACATTTCCTGTTTAAGCATACTTACAGCGAGGTTCTGATGACGCGACTTTGGGAAAACTTTTGCTCGACTCCTTTTGCCGATTGTCGTCTAAGCTTGCGACAATCGGTGAAACGGGGAAATGGAGGGAGAAACCCGTTTAAAAATGTTTACTTGGCGCATAGTAAGTAAGCAGGAATGTAAAAGTAAAAAAAAAAAAAAGGTTTTCAAAAGTACTCAAAAAACAACACTTCTAAATACTAAGACGCAAGCAGTCGGCAAATCGTTAAATGAGAAACAGTAATTGCACTCGCTCTGCAATAAGCTTCAAAGCGGGAATCTCTGAGTTTCGATTTCTTATTGAAATAAGACCATAATTTTTATTTTAAAGTGCCTTCAATTTTTTCACCGCAAATTTTGCTGTTGAGATCAGATTCAGTGATCTAGCATCCATTAAAAATCTTTGTAAATCTCTCTTTCCGAGACAAACTTGGCAAGGAAACAGTATTACAAATCAGTAGCAATATCCTCTACCCGCCCCCCAAGATTTCTGCATATTAAATTACGTATTTTCTCTCGCAATCAACTTACCATGTTTGTTGCATCGAAGTCTGACAGTACTTTTTTGTTTCTTTCGTTAGTGTGACGCCCACTCCCATCCCGACTCGCATCTCCACCGCCCGCCTCTCCGAGGTCGAGATCCTCCTGATCATCTGCCTCCTCCTCTTCCTCTCGCTCCTCACCCTAGGCATAGGCATCGCCTATTTCTGTCTCAAAAGACGGAACATTCGCATCGTCCGGAAGACGGCCCTCTCCTCGGCCCCGCCCTCCCAGATAACCAGGCTGAGCAGCTCGAATCTCCAACCGTCCTCGCTTCTGTCCTCTGTCCTCGGTCACACCGTCCGCATCCCTAGGGCGGTGCCCTACTCAGCCCCTGCAGCAAGATCCGTCCTCTCATCACCGGACCACCACCAGTACGAAGAATCCTCCGCCACAGAGACCACCAGTGGAGAAGTGTCGGAGACGTCAGTGTCCAGCTCATCACTGGCCGAGGACCACCTGGATTCTACAAGAAACCTTCTCTATCAAAAGGTACGAGGCGATAATGCGGGAAATTCGGTTGGCTTACTCTCAACAAGTTTATTTCCTTGTTTTAGTATAGCAATTATAAAAATTGCGCCTTTTCAGTAAAAGAAATATTTTACTGATTTAAATTATACTAACTACTACGTTCGAAAAGCTCCCAAGTCCTTAAGATTCTTGAAAATTCCTTGAATCTTATTTTGCCATATTCAGGGTCTCGGACAAGTATTTTATTTTTATCTAGATCCTTGAAAATTCCATGAAAAATAGGAGAAATGTACATCCCTTAGAAGGAAAAACCAATTTGTGTCTGACTGACGCTTTGTTAATGATTATGATTATGTTTACGTTAACTCTTACAGTGCTTGATGGTGCAAAATGAGCATCTAAGGAAGTAAGTAAGTAAGGAAGGAAGGAAGCTTGCATTGCAGCTCACTCAGAACTGTAAGTGCTGACTTATTAACTTCAAGACAACGAGCGTCTTTGGTTCTGCCCACTTAAGCATTTCGAAGTAGTAATGGTGCATTTGAATGTTAGTGTGGAAATATTTAAGTTTATTATTTTCATTTTTATGTCTGAAATATGTAATTTCATGTTTCTTACAATGGTCTTTCAAGTTTTTGTCTTCATTAAGGCAACCCTGGAAACTTAACAAATGGGGTATTACTGTATATTTGTTCCTTCCTTCCAAATAATTACAACTGTGCATCTTCACCATCGTTGATAGCAAGATTGCACGATTCGGCTTCCCCTCTCATTCAGTCTTTTTCCCCTTCATTGCTCAGTTTTGAGTATCGTTTCTATTTTAGGGCTTTTCATTTGAGGAAAATGTTCCATTGAGAAGAGATTAAGGGAAGTATTGAAGTGCGGTGTTTTGACAAGTAACTGGCACCCGGAGGGACTTGCGAGCCGACACATTTTTGTTAAGGAGCACTCTGAACTTGATCTTCCCAAGACAGGAAATTAGTTCCTCGCATATTATTGTTCCCTTTCTCTGCGGAAAACAGTTCATTTAATTTATATTTAAAAATATTTTAAAAAATTCCAGAGCTTTTTGAATATAGAGTACAAACTTCATATTAAAGAGTCCATGTTATCAGGAAAAAATATTTTTAAATTAATATTATTTTCTCATTATTACTAATATCATGTCCGTTTACCTTTCGTCCTATAAAATAGGAAACAACTGGATTGGTTACATTATGCTTGAGTTTATTTACTATAATTTGACGCAACTTTGAATAACGTACTAAAACAGATGCTTCACCTTAAAGTCTTTTTTTCAAGTCTTTACTATAAATATACTAGTTGACACGGCAAACGTTGTTCTGCCATATAAATTATTTCTAGTGAATATTTTGGGGGTTAATTAAAATATAACGAATGTATTGTAAGTGTGTGGTTGATGGGATCTATGCCAGAAAGAGGAATGGAGCGCTGTAGACGATGATCGCCGATTTAAAAAAACAACAAAAAACATTTATTTTCTCAATACAACGTATTTCATTAACATAACGAACATGTACATTGTTTGATCTCTTAAAAGTGAAAAAAGTAATATATTTTTTATTCTAAAGTATAAAAATGAAATAAAGAAAATTAATATTCATATTGAAGAGCAATTGAGTGTACGACATTTTTTTTCAGCCCGTCTTTAGCCAATACAAATAAGCTCGATGGTCTGCCCACGCAAGAACATGCCACGTATGAAAACACGATGTGCTCAAATCTAAGCCGCAAACAGACATCGTTTGGCCTTGCAACTTATTGATTGTCATTGCGAATGTCAATCTAATAGGAAATTGAACACGTTTGAATTCAATTGGCACGTCTGTGGAAATAGTGGCAGCAAAACATTTTCGGCTCAGAATTTGCCATTCAAAATGGTGGTTTCGATAACGTTTTTCATCAATTTTTTAATGACCAATAGCGTGCCATTGCACAGCCGTGGTGGGTTCAAATTCCGAAGACTTTCAGTCGTAGAACTGAAGATCCAACTTTCAGTCGGAGAAGGTGTGGTGACATGCCTGGCAAATCCAGTGAGTTCAAAAACTCTGTTGGATAATTTACAGCTTCGTTAGCATCGCAAACTGTATCGATCAATTTGTATGATACCAAGTCGCCTGGCAACGACTGCTGTATCTTGAAGTTTAAATCATCGATGTCCACATTTTTTGCTACCAAAATGGCTCTTTCTGCCAACCACACATGATTTATGTATGGTATGAGTACAGCGGGAAATATGCGGTCAATGAGAGCATTTTGCGAATCAACGACAGTGCAGAATTTTGTGGGTAATTTTGCGCATCCAGTATTTTCATAGACAGCAACTTTTCCATCGCCTATATCTAACAATTGGTCCAAGAATGTGCCAGCAGATGGATCTTGTAGCATTTGGACGCGCATGTTTATTTTTAACTGGACTTTTTCAACATTGCGCCACAGTGGTGATCATTTCAAGCAAGCGTTGATCTCATCAGCGTATGTTGAAAGTGGATAGGGACACCCTAACTACCTTGCGTTATAAAATATACTTTACGACCTATTCTCATACCTACCAAATTCACATAAAAAATTTAATAAAAATCGGGCGAGCCGTTTCGGAGGAGTACGAACACAAACACCGTGACACGAGATTTTTATATATTAGATAAATATACGTGCACGAAATAATTAAATGGTTATAATGCTGATGATCAATTGATACATGCTGATGATCAATTGATCCATATAAAGATTCTGGACTCTCTGTCTTATGAGTCGGAAACAGAGACATATTTCATTTTATGCATAATTGTTATCCCGCATTTATAATAGATTGTATTAATGTCATTATTTTCTCATTTTTTCAAAGTGTACTAAAATTTTGAATTTTTCAAAGGGCGGACCCATATCAATACTTTCCATACCAAAAGCAATTCTGAGGAAAGCAGGCTCTAGAAGATGGCGTACCGAGCCTTCTGTCCATCAGCTAGAGATCATGCCAGATGCGGCGGCTACTACATCCATCAAAAGGTTGGAGATGGAGGACCAAACAGTGACCACGATGCTGGAATCTGAAAATCATGCAGACGAAGAAACGTACCGGACGCTGAAAGACAGGGGCACTAAAAACTTGGTTCAGGACGATAAAAAACAAACGTCTGGTAAAATGGAATAACAAATTTGTCCCATGAAAATAATTTTCTTGTACTACTTACAATCGATCAGTTTTATATTATATCATCATTCATAGTCTTGAAATTTACTTTAAATTCAGCTTAATATTATTGAATATGAGAAGCTGCCTTGAAACAAAGTGTGCGCTATATTTCATACATGTTGAATTAATTAAATATTTGCAAATCCTCTGTGACGAAATCGACTTGCGACGAAATTACTTTTGAAAAGAATGAAATAAGAAAAGTTAGTCTCATTTACTTTTTGCATGATGTTGTTTTATGTGGCTGTAGGGAAGAAGCATAAATATTGACTGACTTTATTTAGTGGTATATGCCTTAAGTTAATATCTGCTATCTGGAAATAAAAATTGGCAATAACCTAACATCTCAAATTCTTTTTGCTTACCTTCACAATGAAACTCATTTGTTTTGATGGCAATAATTCCTTTAAACTACAGAATTTTAATATAAAGAAAAATGCCACAAAATATTAAAAACCTCTAATCGAAAGCAAAAGAGAAAAAAAAAACTATCTTGTCACATTTACTTAATTTGCATTGCATTTATCTACATGTTTAATCCGTTTTTAATCGTTATGTTGGGTTTACACTCGGCCAGTTATAAGGTGGCGTATAAAGGCTGAAAAATGCTGCTCAGTCGATGGAAAGTAATTGCCCTAACGGGACAACAACATGCCTCTGTATTGTATTTTTTTTCCCCTTACTGCTCATGCGTTTGCAGAATATGGCGGGGGGGGGGGTTGTTTGTTTTTGGCGTGAAAAAATGGATCACTTATCATCTGTAAATTCCGACATTTAATTTAATATATAGATTAATTTTTCTCTTTGTTCTTTCTGATGCTAGATTGTGTGTGTGTATGTGTGTGTGTGTGTGTGCGTGTGTGTTTCAATTTATATTCCTCCCATGATTATAAAATTATAATCATTGGAGGAAAAAATTTTATTTAAGGAAATCCTCACCTGTTTTCTTTTCAGAAAAAATGACTCCCTGTGAGATAGAATAATAGTAGCAAGTGAATATTTAAACTGAAATTATTGGCGAATGCGTCTTGAATTATGTTTTAGATCAAAATTGCGAACCTTTTAATCAAAACAAATTTTCCACGATAGATATCATGGAATATTCCAATTCTTAAGTTAATCTAATTATTATGAATAATAACGACTTTTAGAATTTCATCCTCTGATTGAAATCAGCTATTTTCTTTCTGTTGAATGCCAACCCATTGCGATAGTAAGATTTAAAACAAAAAGAGTCACGGGTAAAAAGAATTGCGATTATTCACTGCTTGATACATCGAAAGAAAAAGAAAAATTCGCAGAAAGGTGCAATTACGTCGGTTGCAAGGCAGTTTAAAGGCAATAAAATGATCATACCAAGGATTTCGAAATGTGTTTCCGAAAATGACTGCCAAAGTTTATCTTTTGCTAATGTAGATTCTTTGTGGTAATGTTAATGCGCAGATTCTGGAGAAAAACATAAATATTACTCTTAGCAGAAAAGGCATCATTTATTGTTTCATTTTATCTATTTTTTAATAATAAATGGAACGTTCTGTATTCATTTTATACTGATGCTATTATTATGGAACAGAGTATTATGAGAGTATTATTTTATGTAAATATTCAAATATATTACCATGCATATATTTGCATACTTACATAAAATGACCTCAATTATTTCTGAATATTTAAAAAAGATGGAAATGAAAAATAGAGAAAAATCCGCAATAATTGATTATTATATTGGAAGATTTATTTTTTTCCCCATCCTATGTCATAGTTATAATTCTTTTGGGAAAGTCTTTAAATTTGTGTTCAAAACTTTAAATTTCACTTTTCAGATATTGAATAAATTCAAATATATAAAACTGTACTGTCAATCGTCTTACACTAAACTATTCTGTTTCAGTTGCATTTTCTGATAAGGTTGCAGCCCCTGTCTATGCTCAAGTAGACAAGAACAAGAAAACAATAGCCGCATCAACCAGCACCACTAAGCAGCAAAACTCGATGAAAACGGAGGTCCCTAAGTGGTCGGAGGCGTCTGCAGTTCCAGGTTCTGCAAAAAGGCAGCTGCAGGTGGTGACCGAGATTCCAGAGGAGAGAAAGACATCCGAAGAAATCACGAAGAACACGACGGTCACAACTTCGATGCGGCGAGAGGTGAAAGAGACGAGGATCATGTCCCCGGCTCTGGACAAATTCCGGAAAGAGGTTATGGAAGAAATGGATTACGGAAAAGGCGGAAGAAATGAATCCGCTTTAGATTTGCCAACCATACAGGAGAATTCAGGTAAGTGCCTTCTTATCCATTCTTCCGCTTTCTTATTAGTCTGTCTGTGGCCAAAAAGTTTAAGATTTAGTATGAAAAAACTAAGGAATATGAATCCGTTTTTATTCTCTAGTTATGCATTATTCCAGTAAAAATAGGTTGGTTTAGTGACAAATTGTTCTATGTGGATAAACGGGTCATAATGAAGGGGAGTATAGATGTTCTGTATGTTAGTCTTATGGGGCACCATGAAGACAAAATATTACTGCTTTTATACCATTTTTCAAAGCCAAATATGAGGAAAGGACGAAGAATACCCTGATGGGGTGCCATTTGTACTTGCTATACAACTAATGATAGCAAGAGACGAAAATATCTTGTTATGTCCAGGACGCCTTTTACCTTCCTTACGCCGTTTTCTTTCTACGAGAAACGAAAATGTGAACTGATTTCGCAGTAAATATTCCACTATGAGAACCTATTCCCCGTAAGTTGCAGCTAAGCCAGACTTTTATCTTAGTTTTCACAAAAAAAAGATGGCATTTTTCCTCTTTTGCGGATGCATAGCTTATGGAATTTTTTGTATAAAATGGGATTAGAAGCAGCACCATTTTACCGAATTCAGTCTTGAAAATATCTCTTAAAGAGACTTTCTTACTGTAGTTTGTTGCGGGAGTTTTTGGTATCGAAGGAGTCAATTCACGCTCATGTGATACACATGAAACACATCTTCCCAATTTATAATTAGAATCAGCTGAGAATTTAGTATCAGATAACAGACTGATGCCACTACACTTATAAGGACAACTTGTTGTTAAATAGGCTAGATGCCATGACTGTTGCGTATGTTATTTGACTGCGACGTCAGCTAAACTGATACCATTTACAGAGAAGCAACTTTTGATTAAAAAAAATGTCATTAAATCGTCCTCAAAATTTAAAACAGAACAAATATTTTTAGGAATTTCCCGGATGGTTGCATAATTTCGATCCTTGGAATGCATCTGCATCTTAAGTTAAAGATCTTTGTCACACTTGCTTTTGTAAATTCTTAAATATTTTGTAACTTCATAATATTAGGGCCGTCTAAAAGGAGGCGGGAGGGGAAGAGGGGTAGACTGTTGATATTTAAAAAAAAATTAATTTCATAGAAATCTGTAGGAACTTTTACATGGTAAAATGAGAGGGAGATATCATTGCTGTATATATATAAAAAAAATTTGATTGGCGAACAAAATTTTGCTGTCAATTCTTATTGCCAATTGCCATAATTTAATTTGAAATGCATAACAGCTTTGAAGATGATATTAAAAGACATATGGCATATCTTTCAAAAATAACAAAATTCTAAGACGAAAAATAAACAAATTAATAATAATCTTTTAAAATAAGCCATTTTAGTTTGAAATTCTTACTGATCCATCGTTTACATAATATTTATATGCGTGGATTAAATATATTGATATCCACGTGATCGTTAGAAGACTAAAATGCTAATGCAAGAAAATTTCTGATACATTTCCTCTAAATATAGTCCTTTTAACTGTAGAGGAATCTTCTCTGGAACAGACACCCCAAGGATTAAACGTACAGAAAGCACCCAAGAACATCCTCATCCGCGATGTTTCGGACATTTACTTGACTACCACTGTCGAGACTGAACTGCATGAGCTCACGACGAAGGTGTCAAGGGACATCGTGGAACAGCATGCGAGGTCAGCTGAAGAGCCCCCAAAAGCAATCGCTACGGAGAAGCCGCTCACAGAAACAAACAACTGGAATGTGGTCATCCGGCAAAGGGCGCCTTATGTTCCAGCAACATCCGAAACGGATGTGGATGCCAGCGGTGAGAGCAATGGAGAGAGTACGGACGAACCAGGATCTGTTGCGAAACCCCATTTTGACGTCAAAATTAGGACCATCCCTCCAGAAGAAGTTCAGCCAAAAGTAGGTGACGACTATCACTGTATACTTTGCCGATAGATTAACTTTCCAGTTATATCTTAAAGACTTTGCTATCAAACTGTGAAAACACTGAGATCATAAAATATTGAATGGACCAAAAATAAGATGAGAAATGGAACATTTCTTTACGCTAATGATTCCTCTTTTGCATTTCTCACCTATTTTTTTTTCAATTTATTTACAATTCTTTCTTGTTTATTTTCGCCATTTAGATAATCTTTCAATGTAGTATCATTTCAGTTTGAGTGCTTAATACCTTTGAGTGCCAGATTGAATTTCAAAATGAAATTATGATATCTACTTCGTTGAATCGCTGATTCCTTACGAACTTATGCCATTTGCTATTCTGTGTATGATCAAATTTATATTTAATGACCAAATAATTTTAAACCATCTCTAATATTTTTTTTGATCAATCTTTAACTTTTATCTCAGACGGTATTCTTGGCAAGAACTTAATAGGGAACTGGTGTCGTTCCTGAAGAGTATTAGCAATTCTAGGTTATTATTCAAGCATTCTTTCATCAGAGTACGGTTGGCATCAGACTATTGAATTGATATTTGAAGCAATGTGAACTCTAAATCATGTTCTTTCAACTTAATTAAACCTAAATAAGTAACTAGAACCTTTCTGAGAACCTAGCCAAAAGAAACTTTGTCTTGCTGAAAACGTGCATCATCGAGAACCCTGTCTGGATAAAATGCTGTCGTATGTTTGTTCTCAGTCACAATAGCACTGGCCTTACATTATAAATCGATAAGATTCGAAAAAATACGTATTTTACAAATTTATCTTTGAGTTTAATTACGCATTTTCGCTTCTTAAAATATTTTTAAAATAATTTTCTATGTGGCAAAAAAGAAAGTGATCAAAAGAAATATATCGTGAAAATGAAAGTAGTGATAACTAATTTGATTTTGATTATTTGCATACGGACTTATCTATCCAATGTGATATCGGTTAGTTTGAAAATATTTATGCTAGTGATACCGAAAGTGACGTATTTCCAGTAACACAACGAATGATGTAATTAGAAATTTCCAAAGAAAGTAAAATATAAGAAATGAGAACAGTGAAAATTTATAAATCCGAACAGCATGAGACTTGCATATAAAATGCGACGGTAAAAAGTTAAAACAATTCATTGCAAAATCTTAAGTGCCATGCTTTGAATGCAACAAGTGGTCTATATGATCTGCAGTTTTTTGCTCTTCTGTTTCTGAAGACGATTTGCATCAGTAGTACTACATCTTTGTTGATTGTTTCGCTTTGTTTTTGGTTGTCAGTACTTGATATGCTTTTATGCATTTGCCATTCTTTGAACAGCTGCTGTTGTCCGATAAAAAATAGTACCAAACCATCAACCATTTGGGAAAGTTTGGGGCCCATATAGAGTCTTGGCCATGTCACTGGTTTCATTTTCTTAAATTGCTTATTTAAAATCAGTAGATTACTGTACTGAGTTATAGAGAGCCACCAGAATCCATGTCGTATGATATATGAAAGATTTTTTGACCTTCCATTGACAAATGAGACAATTGTGATTTGATTGTTTCCCAAAAAATTTGCATGAATTATTGTGGTTCAGGAGCAGAAAAATATCCGTGACTTTATAATAAATTGGCCGACTTTTAAACAGGATTGTTAATTTTTTTTAGGAGATACAATTTTTACCCTAAGGATTTGCACCTGCTAAAAAGTGCGATTGCTTTTTTTAATTTCGAGGGGGGGGGGAATCAACTGAAAAAAATTGCATCATTCAGGGGTCCGATATCCCCCATCAGTTCAGCATAATCTTCGAATTTCTCAAGATGTGGATGCTTCTATAATTTATTGTCGCCTGTTTTTCTGCTAGTGAACGCTGTCTTATTCTTCATAAACATCCCCCAATTAATAGTTTGCTTCGAGATATAAAGTACTAATTTTAAAAATGATATAAATTAGCAATTCCTTGCCTCCTTGGTGGCAAATGTTTTTATTTCGTGTCTGAGTCGAAAATATGGTTATCCGAATTAATATAAGATATTGTACAATATTCTACTATGCATTTAATCCTCTGGAGATGTACATTTTACCATAAAAGTCGAAGTAATGTTTTCTCTCTTGAAAAATTGTAAAAGTAAAGCAATTTTATATCATGCTTGCACCTAAAAAAATATTTAACGAAAATTGATTATTGTTATTTGATATTGAAGAAGTATTGTGTATTTTTTCCATTCTTTTCAGGGGAGAATATTTCTAGAAACTATTTTCTGCAAGAAAATACGCAGTTTATATACGCTTCTTGGTGCTTATTGGCACAATTCATTACTTTATGAAATTAGTGGGGTTTCTTTTTGTTTGTTTGTTTCAAGTCTATGTCGTGTCTGTGAATTAATATCTATCATGATTGTTTTATTATTATTGCAAAATGTTCTATTGTCATTATTAACACTGGCTATTTTTATAGAAACCCGAAGCGTTAGTTACCATCCCAACCCTGGAGATGCCCCAAACTGTCGCCAAATTAAAAGAAGCTCTGACGCCAAAAACGGCAGCTCCCGAACCTTCAGAGGAAAATAGAAAAGAATCTATAGATGAGAAGGAGGATGGCAAAGAGAAATCCAGAAGTGTCCGGTGGCTGGACGATACCACATACCCTCACCCCGAAGGCAGTTCCACCGTCAGCAGTTCGGACAGCTTCCAGTCCGCTGCAAGCCTCCGAGAGCGCTCCTCTTCGGAGGTAGGGATTTGCATCAATGGCAGTCATTAGAGCAATTTAATCTTTGTTTTTCTCTGGAAAATGAATCCTTAAAAAATGTTACCTTCGTCCTAGTCCCATCCGCATTTTGGATCAGAAAAAATTAGCATACTATGCATTCGTATGCATACAATAGAGTAAAATTTCGGATTTTATTTGCAAATTTTATTGCAGTTTGAAAGGAAATTCTGTTGATAATATAAATTTGATATAAATTATCAATCAATCGGAACGGAATTCAGTTGTAAACCAAAGAGAATCAGCTTAAATTGGTTTATCACCGAATGAACGAAAATTTGCGTTAAGATTCTTTTGATATATAGTTCTCATTTTTGTTTTACGCTTTGACGAATATTTATACTAGCTAAATACTCTTTTTAAATTTACGCAAGTACTGGAAGTAAAAATCAAAGGAGGTTTGAACATCTAATCCGAAATAACATACCATGTTAATGTTTTAAATTTGATTCATAAAAAAATATTTTTAATATCGTTGTCATGCACGTGAGTATGAATTCAATAAAAAACAAATAACATAATTTTTTTAAAAGTCAATTCCTACTTTCTCAAGAACTGAACTCGCATTCTTGATCTTCACGTGAAAAATGCTGAAATCCTTGCATTTTACCGATTGAGCTACTGCCTGTTGATTTCAATTTTCACTGCAAAGTGCTAAAACTCTATTTAAAGTATTAAAAATTAATTAAATTTAATAATTAATGAATTAACATTTGAAAAAAAAACTAATAACATCAAGTGTCATCCACTACAAGTTTTAACAAATATATTTGAACTTGAGTGGATGAATAAAATGTATTTATCAACGATTGAAAATTTGAACAAGATATATAAATAAATATATATAGGGAGAGTGAGCAAATAATAGGAATTGAATAAATGAAAAATATTATTGTAAAATATATTCAAAGATATGTTCAATAATTTATAAAAATTAAAACGAAACGAATGATAGCGTCATGGTATTGAAAAGTTTATTGATTGGTACCATTAAAAAGCATATATTTTCAGTTTTAACAAATTGTTTTCGTTTAATAATGTGCTTCGAAATGACTGAGGGAAAATTTTACCGTTTCTTTTAATTTTTAATTTAAAATCTCATTAAAATTTTGAAAAATCCATTCTTGGTGAGAATGTTCTGTCCATCCAATGATCACATGCCAAATTTGGTAACTCGAGATGCAACGATTTATTCTGTAGAGAATTTGAAACAATTTTGCATTTTATAGATAGAGTGACAGCCTATAAACATTAATATATTATAATAATATGCAATTGATTAGAGGTAGGCAACGGTTTTCCTACAAGATTGGTTGTAAAATTTTATACAAAAATATTTGAATTTCCTTTCCCCCTTCACTAGGTTCTGGAAGTCGCCCCTACTCTGCCAAGCCAGGTTCGTGCGGCCAGACGGCCCACCATGCTGGAGAGGTCGACCTCAGAAATTGAGGAAAATGTGCGCTGGGTCGGAGGAGTCGTGCCCGTGCTGGAATCTCTGTCGCCAGAATTCCTCGCCAACATTCCTGTCGTAGCGCAGGGGGGTTTCTTCAACAAGCAGAGACCAGCAACTCCGACTGCCAAAGACGACTCTAAATGAGCTCTCCCTTGATCATTCATTTTCAGATGGTTAACATTTTTACTTTTTCAGTATTATGCAGTGACTGCCTGAAGCTCTTTTATTAAGAAGGACGAGGATCAAGCCGAAGCGTGTACTAGACGCATGTTCCTTCTAAGTAAAAGGAAATTTTTATTGAAACAAATGCGGCTTGCAATTATCCGGTCGAATTAAAAAATAATTCTCCTTCGTAAAGTGAGGAATCCTTTTTTTAAAGAATTATGACAACGCTTCGCTTTAATAATTGGGCTGTTTTGATATGCATAATTTAAATTAGATATTATACAATTTATCGTAAAAATAATTGCAATTTTTTCTCTCCTTTTTTTCTACAGTAAATTGTTGAAACGTATTATTCAGTATTTATGAGAAACATTTTTGAAGAATTCTTCTGAACTAAGAGATTAGAAAAGAAAAACAAAAAAGGCTTTTGGAAAAAAAACAAAAAACAAAAAAACAAAAAAAAAACCCCAGCAGCTTTTAAAGATATGGGTAGAGTGGGAAGTGAACATTTATGGAAATTCCAGCCTTTCCATGTTTCTTTTTAATCCGTCCTGGCTTTCCACTGCATGAATCCGCATAGTTCAATATCTATTGATATACTTAACATAGCAAACTTTTATCATGAACAAATGATATTCGATCATATTAAGTGCATTTCATTTCTTTCTTTTTTTTTATTAAAGAGGTTATTTTTACACCAATTAAATACATCCATAAGCTTTTGCTCACAAGACATCGTGTAATAGCATTTTTTGGAGATGGCGAACAAAGAAATTATTTGTTTTTATGAAAACGTCACGCATGCACACAAAAGAAACGATTATTTCCTTTTATTAAATGACAAGATTTAATAGTTTGTAGTATTTGATTTGAACAGGCCTATGTTTAATAGTGAATTCCAGTTGCTGAAATAAATAAAACAGTTTTTATTTGAAGCTACTTAAAAGGTCTATAAAAACTCATGCCAATGTAAGAATTAAAAAGAAAAATGCTTATAAATTGTAGTCGTCTAAAACAAACAATATACATTACTTTTAATATTTATCATTAAAAAAAATTCACAACGTATGGAAATCTAATAAATCAATATTATGTTCGATTTTATCATTCTTAACGGTAGAATCTTCATTCTCATTACATATCCTTGAAATCTGTAGAATATTGGGATTATCTACGTTAAATCAAATTATCTGTGTTTTTTTTTAACTCACTAATTTCTATTTGAAAATTTTATTATTCTGTAAAATGATGAATCTTTTTTTAAAATCTATCCTTACATTGCATAGAAAAGTGCAAATATATGAGTCGTTTTATCTGAATAAGTTTTTTTCTAATTGTTGTATTAGCAATTAAGTGATACACGCCTTTTATTTCCGTCAGTTGCATATAAAACCGATTTATCATTCTACTGAAAATAGTGCAACGTTCCCTTAATTATCACGAAAAAAAATTGTAAAATTTTAAAATCTCTGCTTTTTATTGAAAATCCATGGATAAGAAATTCTTACAACGTCATCTTTTGGAAAAAATTATCACTTTAGAACTTTACCATCGCTACTGAAAATTGATTTATCTGTTTTGAAATTTATCAATATTTTATATTGATGCGTTTTATACACATCCTGTTATCAACACAGCAATTAATAATCATTGCAATGGATCTTAGCATACTTAAAATTTTTTTTTTATATATTAAAACATTTGTTTCTTTTAACCAACCAATCCAAATCCTAAACTATGGTGCGGCCATGAAATAACCTCCAGTGTTTGGAGGCTTTGCAGCTGAAACTGATGAATGGAATGAAACTAAATTCCTTCTACAATTCGTGAATATATATATATATATATATATATATATAAAGTAATTTAAAAAAATCGGAAATTGCCAATTTTGTATCTAGTACATAAAGAAGGTTAGCACAGTGAAAATATTGCATGCGGCCATGGAACCTAATGTTTAACAAAAAAGAATTCTGTGAATTTCATACTGTATGCCATTTAATTCTATAAGTACAACGTTTATTTCTCGAACGTTAATAAAATTTCGCATAACACATTGTTCATGTGTTAGTATAATTAGAGACTTATTTTACATCCCAACAGTGTCTAACTCTCCCCTATGGGTTATTCCCCCCCCCCCCCCCCACAGTGCATTTGTGAATTTTGGCTTCATTTCGTTCAATAGTTTTAGCCACAGACGACTTGAAATTGAGAATGTTATTTTCTTGACGTCCTGTATTTTATCATACCATGATCATCAATGCACGCTTTTGTGAATAAATCGGATTAAATTTTGCCTTTTTAGAATATGCAGCCGTTGCTAACTAAAATTCTGAATTCAAATAGAAATTAATGTATATTTACATATACATAAAGCGATTTTATTTTGAATTTTCGTAAAACAGAGAAATGGTTATATATACAAATTAAATCGTATTCAGTAAAGGGGGGGCATAATTTGAGCTTTCAAATTGGAAGATTATTGGTAAGTGACCTAATTCTATGGGAGATCCACATTGCAGAGGAGTCTGCAGCACTCCGAATTCTACAAAGGCCAGAACGCATCTTAACATATGAGTTTAGAGAGGGAGCTGCCAGCTCCCTCGTATTAACTATCCTATTCTGACTTGTAAATTCTTACAGCTACACTGATATTTTATTTTTCCAAAATTTGACTTTCATCTTCACGAAAGAAATAATAAAATTGCAAATTAATGAATAATAAAATTGAAATACTTAAAAGATTTATATTCTATAATATTGAAGTACCAAACAGCCGTGAAAAAGTTAATTTGATCCCAAAATGTCTTCAAAAATTATTAAATAAAAAAAAATCAATACAATTAATAATCCTAAAAAATACCTTAGTTAAAAAAAAAATTTTAACTCTGTGTGCACAAATAATTTGCTTGATAGTTCTTTTTTTATATATGCAAAATAAATTTCAGATGCATCGCAATTTATTTTCTTCATGATTCTAACATATATAAATTAAAAAAAATTACTTTTGTAAAAATATGTCATTTGAGCAATCTGATCCTAAAAGGATTAATATATAAATAAAATTTCGGAAATTCAGCAAAGGAACTGGAATATGAAATCCCTCATCGTATTGAAGGGTTGATAATTAATAAATTATCATCCAATACATTACACAATTTTGTGGGAATGCTATAAATGTTTCAAAAAGAACTTCCATTTTTATTTTGGTCCATGATGAGAACAGTTTGATGAAAGCTAAATGATTTTTCTCTTTTCAAATCTAACTCAAAAGAAATATAATTTCGAGTTGCTTACTTTAGAAATAAATTCCATGAAAATATGTAAAATATTTTTATGAAAAATATATTCAGAGATTTCTTGCACTCTCTTTCACAAAAACTTCCCATATTGGATGCTTTATTCAACATTGCCCCCTATTATTTTCCAGTTTTTACCAATATGACAAAATCATTCATATAAATCTAACTGAATATTTAATGCAGTTTTTCTGTAATTTTTAAAAGAATATTTTTGTTTGACACTATTGAATTTATGACTTCCAAATGCTTTGAAAATCTTTCATATGTAAAAGTAAATGAAATTTATCAAACTGCATTTGTTACATGGCACTGCACATTGTTTATTATTGCAAATATTCAAAATTACATGAAACACCTTTCTGCTTTTTATTTTTTTCAAGTGCAATTTTGTAACTGCCAGAATTTGTAAATAACATCTCACTTGCAAGAAAAATATCTAGTCCTTTGTTTTATTTTCTTTCCTGAAAATATGTTGTTTATTACTGTTTTTTTGTAAATTAATGTCTTTTAAAAATATTATATTTCTATCCATAGTTATTATACTCAAGGGTAATAAGATTAAAAAAGCAAATAAAAAGATTTTTTTAAAAACTGAAAGTGTGAGACTCTTTCTCATTCATGTCTGTGCTTATTAGTATTTACTAAACAGTTAACAAAAGCAAGGTGTCTTCTGAATAGATGTGGATTTACTATTTAAAACAAGCATCTTTATTTTTATTTATTTTAATTTTTTTAAAAATCAAAAACTACCTAAACCCAATTGTCTAGCATCTAAATAATCATCAAAAAAAATGTGGCAATTTATTCTAGAAAAATGTAAAACCAGAATTTAATTTTTTTAAAAAATTCTGATCTCAACAATTTAAGATTTGTGTTTTCTCTAATTTCACCATATTTAAGCCAGTTTCAATATTAAAGTTCAGTATATTTCACAAATGTAATCATTCATTTTAGCATTAGTCAACAAGTAAAAGCCGAACATGAATTTTGAACACATGATATATTATAGATAAAAATTACTATTGCATCATTAAAACAAAAATTAGCTTTGTAAAAATAATTGTAAGTTTTTCTTAACAATTTTAGGCTAAAAAAATCAATAAAAAGTATATTATTGGTATAATAAAAAATTATATAATTCTAGATTTAATTAAAGTAAAAACACTTGAAATTGTTAATTTATTAAAAAATTTGTTAGAAAACAGATTGCATGTGGTAAACTATGTGCCTCAATTCAAATTTTTTTTTGGACAAAACTTACACTAAAATCTACCTGCAACATGTGAATGCCCAAAGACTTTTTTTTTGTGCCTATCTTTAATTAAAGAAATCCAAATTTATGAGCATATATTATCTACTCGTTAAGATACCAATAGGTAAATAAGATCCATGTTAGATTTAATGATTTTAGTAAAGGAAAGGATTAGAAAAAAAAACACAATTATATATGTATGAACACACACACACATAACATTTCCATTATTTTTAAGAATAATTACTTGATCAGAAAGCATCATTTACCAATTTCAATTCTCAAATAATATTCATTTTTCCATCGTAAAGAGTGGGGGGGGGGATTCTCTAACTAAACCTATGCTAAGTCAGTAGCATTATTAAACAATGTATATACCTCAAGCAGAATGAACGAGCTTGCAAACATGTAACAATTCACATGCATCTAAATGTTTCTAAACCATAGTTTCAAAAATCCCCTCGAAATTTATTCCCTTAATTGTATATCAATCGACATTACCATGAAGCCTTCAGCAGAGTTAAGATGATAGTCTAGCTATCATTGTGCAGATCACCTTCCTTTTGGGTATGTAGATATGCTTTTTTTTTTTTTTTTTTTTTTAAGGAATGTGGATTGCCTAAACTACCGTCTGATGACCTTCTGGTTTCCAAGAAAATAAAATGAAATAAATACATTTATAGTAATAGATAAATATACTCCCAAGTGCACAAATAACTTAAGAGATAGAAGCTAGGTTGGAGACCTATACATATTGTATGAATTGTTTTCTAAATTGACTGTAGATGTCAAGAAGATGTACTAGAAAGTGGAACTTTTTTTCCCATAAGGATTAATGCCAATTTAACCTTTTTGTTTCCAGGACACCATAAGTTATGAGCAGGCATTTATTCAAATCAAGTCCTATAAGATTTTATCTTTGAGTTATTAACAAGACTAGAATTAAATATTAAAGACATGTATCACAAATAATTTGGTTTTCTTGATATTTATGTGGATATAATTTTTAATTCTTCTGAGACAAATTTAATTAAAATATATTCTTTATATAAGCAAAGTTAATTTCTTTTAAATCCATATGAAATAAAGAGGAAAAAAATGTAGTAGATGTTTGCTTGTCTTAGTCAGAAAATTTATTTAGATTATCATATCACTATAAAGTCACTGTCTGCCAAAGAACGATTATGAAAGAGTGATTTAGAAAATAATTACAACCAACTAAAAGGATTTGCAATTTCAATTCTTTGTTTAACTTGTATTATGAAAACAAGCAATAAATATTACTATTTTTCAACCGTTTCTGCATTGAAAATTGTTTAGAGTGTTTTAGAATTAGAATGCAACAGATGCCTTAAATTTATTTATTAATTTGTTATTTCAACAGTATTGATCACGAGAACAGTTATAATAGAAAATCAACAATACTTCTCTCTGATAATGATATAAATAAATAATGATAGACTAAATGCTGGTCTAATTTTGGAACACAACACATAGCATTAGTTAACAGAGTGAAATTTGTGTAAATCAAATAGAATAAGAACAAATAAGATAGAATGAAACAATTTTTAAAAGTGCATGAAATAAATAGAATATTTTAAGATATATAGAATTTTTTTAGAGTCTGTAGACTACACACAAGTACAACAAGGAAAAAATTATATATATTACATATCTTTAAGACAAAAAAGAAATATCACAGCTAAAACCATACCTGAAAATCAACAAATTCTTGCATATATTTAGTACAGAATATATATTTGTTATACCACAATCATACAACACAAAAAAATTAAGCTCTAAGATATATTGAAATCCAGGTTTATTTTGCATAGAAATTCCACTTATTCTGAAAACATGCATTCCATGCTGGTTATCAGAAGATTTAAACATTATTATTAATATTCATTTTTTGCTTATAAGCAATCCTGATATGCCTATTTCATTACATATCAATAATTCAAGAAGTTATAATTTCAGAAGTTAAGTAAACATTGAATCAGCTTTGATATGAGGATTTGAAATGTTAGAAAATCAGTCTAAAAAAATGCAATAATTCAGAAAAATAATAAATTATAATATGAATGATAATAAACCTAGTTTGTATTCAACTGCTCTGAATGCTAATTATAGCCGTTAAATTAATTTGTAATAATTTTTTTTTGATGATGGTAACTCTGCACTGGAAAAGAGTGATGCACGGCAAAATAATCGCTAATTTTATTTACATTTAATTTTATCCTGTTTATTGTTAATAGGGAAAACAATGATTAAATTTACTGCAAATACACCCAGAATATATAAAAGAAAGTCAGGACTCATAAGTATAAGGATTATTTTCCACAAACCCTATAGGTTTACCTTAATGACATTTCCAAAAATGAGTATACTTTTTAAAGATGCAGAAATCATTTTTGGTATCCTCAAATGAATAACTTTAAATAGGAAAAACTTAATGAAAGGTCTTCCTCCCCCCCCCTCGAATGTGGTTAAAGCCCTTTTTTTCCTGTCAAAAGTGCTAATCTTAAGATGATAATGAATGCCTATCTTATTAATAAAGGCATAGTAAAAAAAAAAAAAAAAAAAAATATTACTAACAAATCCTGCAATTGGATAAAGTTTTTAAACACTATTGAGAATTAACTGGATATAATGTCATATAACTAATTATTATTATTATTACAAGGGATTATACATTCTTTCAGTATGTTTCCATATAAGCTGTCATTAAATATTCATAAAATTCCACCAAAGTGATTTTTTTTATTAAAGAATAACTAAGAAAAAGAATCCCCAGTTATGAGGTAAATTTGCACTAGAATTTGCCATAATTTATTATTAAATTAATGAGTTATTCAAATTTTGTTGCAAAATGTTTCTTTAACTTATCATCCAATAAAACAAAATCAGATTTTTTTAAATAGAGAAATGCATGTTGCTAAATTTGAAATTTCTCTCCAAGTCCTGAAAACTGAAGCAAAGTAACCCTGGATTACAACAGCGAGAAATTAATGGAGCACGTTATTTATGACAAAATGATACCAGACATAATATTTCAAAGCACACAAATCTTATAATTTTCAGACAGCCAAGTGTCAATTTGTATAAAACTTCCAATGTTTTTCTATTACAGGTTACAACCTACAAAGTCAACATATCAGTCATTACCACTTAATATACAATTTTTAGAATAAAACATAAAACTGGAGGGAAGAAAATCTTTGGCAATATTAATTTTGAAATGCTACTATAAATGTTTCTAAAAGAGAGTGGAACACCTACTCATATTGAAAAAGGATAAATTACCGCAATTAGAAATAGGCTTTTTAAATTTTTTAAAAATTTCTCCATCAAAATCAAAAATTCTCCAAATTGAATTTCAACATAATTAGTAAAATAATCCTCTTTATTTGAACGATATTAGTGATTACTCTACTTATCTATTTTAAAAATGAGTGGCCTTTTTTAAAACAGATTTTTATTTCTTCAATTAGAATGTCAAAAGATCAGCAATTAAGCGAAACGTTATTAAACAAAAGTATTTTTTTAAAATTAGCTATTTAAATTAAAGCCCTCTTGATTCTATTTTTTTGTCATTTCATGCTAACAATAAGTTGAAAATTGCAAAATGATGAATAAAATAAAAAAGGTTCAGACAAAAACAAAAAAAAAAGAAAATGACCTGTACATTAAAAAATTAATACATATTTTAGTAACTATTTTAATATTAATGAAATGATTTATAACACACACAAATATTTCTTTAAATAAATTAATTATTTAAATTACTGTACAATATTTATCCTCATTTAGTCAAGTGCAGTATGAGAGACAAGATAATTCAGATGACACCCATCATTAATACACATCATTCAATAACTCAGAGATAAAGTTTATATAACAATATATTTTTGTCAGCAATAATGGTTCTATATACATATTTTAAAATCCCCTTATACATCTGCTTTAAAAAAAAATTCACACACAAAAAATGATCATAGCAGCCTGTAATGATTACATATTCATTTTCTTTATAATAATAAATGGTAAAAGTAGAGGTAAATTGCAACAAATACTTATAAAGCAATTCTAAAATAGCATAAGCTTTCAGGTAACAATTGAAGTCTAGTTCATTATTAAGATACTTAAAGAATCAGAGTTTCTTAAACAATGACACTTAACCACAAACTGTTTTTTTTAAATGTTATTCAAAACTTTATTTTTATTTATTATCAATTACTATTGCATTTACTTATTTTAGTTAGATATACAGAGCCATTCAGAATGATTCCAAAAATCAATAATTCACAAAAGGATGAAAGTAATAAAATACAGTTAACATAAAAAGTTGAAGTATTTTTTTTTGTCATGATGTCAAAAGTTACTGTTTGCACAATTCAAAATTTAAAGAACCAGGTATTTAAGCAGCAGTTTAGAGTACAATGTTCACAAAACGAGTAAAGTATTAGTTTACAAAGAAGGGGGAACTGTCCTTTTTCTCTTTTTTGCAGTATTAGGCATCATTTTTGATGGCATGACAGCACATACATAACAGAAATGTTGCTTTGTGTAGCATAAAAATTTGTTCTTGAATGAAGGATGATAACTCAACATTTGCAAGTCATTCTAGCAATTTTTTTTTTTTTTTTTGTATTCTACGTAATACATCGCCATATTGATTGTTGAATCATCTGAAATCATGACTGTTGAAAAATTAGGAACTATACAACCAATAAGTTTTTGTAACGAAAAACATTAATTCTTTCAAAACTAATTTCTATGCATGCAAACAGCTTCTACTATTTTGATTTGTTTGTAAATTATTGTTTTTTAAGGCTGCAAATTTATTAAACTTTCTGAATATATGCACATGTAGAATTGCAATAAGAAAAAAAAAGGTAACAAGACAGTAAGTGAAAAATGTCTGAGAAGCCTCGATTCCTAACCTAATGAAGAACAAATAATTTTAAAGAACACTTAAATTAACTTCAAGCAATCTGCACAATTATAAATGTAAAAAAAAAGGCTTTAGAACAGCAAATTATTGTTTTGAATGTTTTCAATGTAAGCAGTTTAATTATATTTATACAAAGAAATTTAAAAAGCATTTTGAAAAATAATATAAATTCCTATAACAAATATACATATGGAACACATGCATGTATATATATAAAGTATTCATATGTACAATATAATACAAATTATGAAAAAATATTCCACCTTGTTTTTCTTTGCTATACAAAATTAAATTGTTCATAAAAAAATATATTTCTCTTAAACAGAATTGCAGTTTTATCTTCAGTCATAGCACATTTGGTCTTCAATGAATTTATCATAATCATATTCAACAGGCCCATCATCTGCAAAAATAAAATATTTTTGTAAAGACATATTTATACCAATTATTACATTCCACAAATAATACATAAAACTAATGATATTCATGCCCAATTAAGAGCGATGACAAATAGTTATTAATATTAAAAATTACAACAATGAAGACTAGAAATTGTACTACAAAAAGTATCATTTATATTAAACAGGTATAATTGTGATTCTATTTCAAAAGTTTAGAGAAAAGGAATAAAAAAAAAAAAAAATTCAGATTATTCAGAAAATATATCAGGGTTCCCACTCTTATTGAAGGAGGGGGGGATTTTAGGGGTTTTATAATGAACGAAAATTCAGGGACCATGAAATTACATATTTTAGATATAAATGCACAAATAATAAATTTCAATAAAATACTTTCACTATTAATTTTCAAATGCATGATTACATTCTTGCTTACTAGTGCTAAATCCTTAAGAAAGAGCACCAATGAGATTTGTTATGCTCATCTTGAGTTACTAATTTAAAACTTTCAGCTCAAAATGGGTTTGGAAATCATAATGCAAACACCTTTACCATGAGCCACTACATGGTAACTACTAAATAATTTCTCCCAAATAACTAAAGGTTACTGACTTTACAAATACAATCACAATTTAGTTGAAACAAAATTCATTAAAAAATGCTAAATCTATAAAAATATCTTAACCTAATTTTGACTAGTACTTGGCAGAAGAAAGAAAAAAATATAAGAAAGAGATAAAAATTAAGAAACTGTGTCAATAAAATGTTTTTTAACTTAAATTTTAAATTACATAAAACTTATAATTTTTAAAACTACTCAATTCTGCTATACACTGGCAAGCTATTCTTTTTCAATTGTTTGTTCATAGATTTTTACAGTTTAAAAATAATATTTTGAATAATTTTTTTTAAAATCATTGTTTTATCTTCTATGTGTTTCCTTTTTTTAATGCCTCTCACCATTTTGAGATTGTAATTTTCGTTTGTCCAATCTATTGACCTAAATAAAATGAGCATTTTCCTACATATATAAGTTGATTTGAAAAATCATCACTTCATTGCATTTTTTCCCCAACTCAGCAGAAATCAAATGTTTTACAACAGATAGTTCTGCTTGAAATTTTTCAACCTCAATATTTTTATTTGAGAAAATTCCCTTTCAATTATAGTCTGGTAATGAGATTGTAACAAGAGAATCTCAATTACCTTCTATACTCTTAGATAAGACTTTTGACCGTTTCCATATTTTATTGAAAACTTGTCTATTCAATTTTTGGATACTGTACATTTCACAAAGTCTACTAAATTGCAAGTCAAATCATTAAAAAAAAACAAACTTCAGTTCGATTAAAATAGTACCATATTGTTTTACTTATAGGTGCTTTCAATCCACAAGAATAGAAAGAATGGCTTTTGTCTAGATATATCAGGACTCATTTGGCTATTCTCCATGGATCTGAACATTTATATCTCCAGTAAATGTATGGTTAATAAGGAAATTATACAAAATTCTATGAATGAAAGTACATATGAAGTTCTGATATCAATGTTCTAATCTGTTCGCTGTTTTATTTTTTTTCTTCTCCTGATTATCAGAAAATGTGTTCAGACAATAATTTAGACAAAATGTTATATTTATACTTAAATTTTTACTTCTTTTTTTCTTCTTCTGAGAATTGACTATTAAAATTCCTTTTAAAATTATAGAAAAATTGCTTAAGAATAGGATTTTATTTTTTTCAGTCCGCAAATTTGAAAACATTAGTAGCAAATTTCACTTATTTTTCAAGGACCTAACAAAAAAACCAAGCACTTTTTCAGGGCCCCTTGTGCAGAAATATAAAATAATTTTTTAAGATTTTCAGGGACCGTGGGTTCCCTGTCAATATAGCTGGATAGTTTACATATTTTCAAACAAATTTATTCAGTGCAGTAAATAATTTTAAAAAATAAAGATAAAAAAATTAATTATGCTTCTATGTTTATTTAATAAAGTAGTCTACATTTTCTAATAATTTTTTTTTAGAAACTGAAAAAGAATAATTCTTATTTTTTAAATGATATATTGTATCAAACATAAAATTTGGTAAAGATCATACAAGCATTTCACAAATCTAAAAATTCTGGATTTAGTAAAATAAAAAATCTTATAGACTGATATATGCAAATCACAATTACATCTAAATAAATTTGATTTTTAATGAATTGACGAGGACATAGTCAGTCAAATGAGCATATTAAAAAAAAAAAAGTTCAAATATGTAAAGTGTTTCATATCACGTGTTAAAGTAGCAATGCATCAGTCAATTAAAATTAATTGATCTTAAAATTAAACACTACAGAGAAAATAAAAAGTGTTGCAATCGTTTCTGATCAAAGGAAAATAAATGATGCAAAAAACTCTTTGAAAAAAAAACATAACAAGAAACAAACAAGCAAACAGTTTCTTACTATTTCTTTTAAGAATTAATAGATATTAAAAAAATGAAGCTTATTTATTGACTATTACAAATGTTGTATGCTTTATAAGCTAACAAACCAAAACAGTTCACATTTCGTTACAATATTCCATATAATGAAAAAAGATTAAACATCTCTAAGCAGTAATTTAAAATATAAGAGATGGAGAATCTACCTCACTTATTTAATATTCAACCATCATATGATATTATAATTTACTTAAATTACTAAATAGCATTCAGGAGAAAATATTTTTAAATCCTCAAGAATTAGCAGTAATATTTCAAGAGTAAATGACACTCAAAGTAAGGCATTCTTTTTACACCAGCATCATATTTCATTTTAAAAATTGATATATACACACTAATATTTTGTCTTTGTGATGTCTTAATTGTCTATGGCATACCATAGACAACTAAATATATTTAAATGATGTAAATTAAAAAAAAAAATATTAAAACAAATTAATATATTATTCAAGTTATTTTAAATAAAAATCTGATTAGCACTTCCAAATCAATTCTAAATCAAAAATTAAAAACAACAACAACATTTCTTTAAAAATAATTAACAGACCGTCAGAAAACCCATATTCTTCTTCCAAATCCTCCTCTTCCACTTCATCTTCTTCCACTGTAACTGGAACTAAAATACGAAATGTAATGGTAATTACAAAAGTGAAAAAGAAGGTAGTCAATTGATAAATTAGTTTACAAAAGATACAGGTAGTTTGAATTATTTTATTTATTATTCTATTTGAATTATTCACTTCTATTGCTGATTGAAAGAAATCTCTCCCTACATGTATATTGATAATTTATTTAGAGCAAGAGAGAGGAAAAAAAAAAAAAAAAAAAGCATTTCTGTACATATTCAAACATTCTACTGGAACATAAAAAGTTCTATAAAGTAAAATAAGTTGCTGTAATTTACAGAAATACATTTTTAAATTACATTAATTCTTTGAACACATAATACACTGGTGTGCAAAACTTAAGCAACAGGTATGTTTTTGCCATAACTTCACGAGAAATCATCTGAGAGACATGAAATTCAGAAATGCGATACAGCATTTTGTTCTGAAAGAAGGACGAAAGCATAGTTGCGCAGAAATGAATACAATGCATACAGTATGGAATCAAACAAAAAAAGGCTTTATTGAACTCATAGTATCATTACACATGATTGTCTGTCCAAGAGGAAGAACAGCAAGCAGATGTTCCTTAGTATGGGATATGCCCTCCCCTTACTGCAATGGTTGCTTCGCACCGTCTCCCCATACTCAGCACCAGATTGTCCAACAGTTCTTGAGGTAAGAGTGCCCATTCCTCAAACAGCATCTGTTTAAGTTGTCGGGTATTCCCAGGAGGATGTAATCGTGCCGCAAGGCGTCTCCCCAAAGCATCCCATACATGTTCTATCGGATTTTAATCAGGGGAGCACGCCGGCCAATCCATTCGAGTGATATCTTCACTTTCCAAGAGCTCCTCAACAGCATGAGTCCTGTGTGGCCGTGCATTGTCATCCATATAAACGAAGTTTGATCCAATGGCACCTCGGAACAGACGCACATGGGGAAGGATCACCTCCTGACAATAGCGATCTCCAGTTACAGAACCTCTGTCGAAAACGTAGAGCTCAGTCCGCCCGTTCATCATAATGCCTCCCCAGACGACAACTCCAGGACCACCGAAACGGTCTCTTTCCGTGATGTTACTGGGATGAAACCGTGTCCCGACCCCTCTCCAAATCAACTGGCGTTGGGAATCGCTTGTGGCACTAAAACGACTCTCATCTGTAAAGAGGACACGACTCCATTGATGAGATGTCCAGTTTTTGTGCTCCCTGCATCACTCTAAACGGTGCCGCCAGTGGGAAACTGTCAAAGGGATGCAGCGTTCAGGACGGCGGGCGAATAGGCCACCTTTGTAAAGGCGTCTGGACACAGTAAAACGCGACACGTCGCCCCGTTGCTGCACACAGTTGCTGAGGAATGGCGCTTGCTGACTGGTTTCGGGTTCTTTTCGCCTGCAGGACGATATGTCGGTCATCCACTGCAGTTGTTTTCCTGGGGCGGCCACCACCAACCTTTCTCACAGCTGTACCTGTGGTTTGGAAGGCTTTCCAAACGCGCGAAACGACACTTTTGTTGATTCCGAACTCTTCAGCTACACTGGTCACACTACGCCTCTCCTCCAGCTTTCCGATCATTCTTCCACGTGTGAAATCGTCGAGGTGATTTCTGCTAGCCATATTTCACGAATTAGCTCACGTGCACTTGAGGCGAATGTCTTTAATTGCGTCTCCATCCTTCCTTTTACTGTAGTGTTGAGCTGCGCGCGCCTTCCGCACGTGTTTTGCGTACGCTCACGTCGCCTGTGACGTTTTGTTCCTGATATTTGCATACGCATGACTTTTCTCTTGAATTACGTGTTCATTGTACTGATCGCAAGAACCCCTTTTCTGCAATTTCATGGCTATCTGCTTAAAATTTGCATTGTTGCTTAAGTTTTGCACACCAGTGTATTTTCATGCAGCTTAAAAACAAAACAAAGGTGATCATAAGCTTAGAATTGTTGCATCACATTTGCCTTTCCCCCAAATTTATTGCAAAATATGCATCATGAAGTTAAATCACTTAAAAAGAATTCAATCAAAATAAGAAAATTTTCATTTTATTATTTTTTAAGCATCTTAAAGGATAAGAACTTATGCTATAGGAATAAAGGGAAAAAAGGAGACATCTTTTATTTTATCCCTTTTCTTGTCATTTCCATAGATATTTTCATTTTCAATAAATAATGAGAGCTAAAACTGTTATTCCTAAATAAGATTTCATTTCGTTTATGTATTTAGAATATTCATTCATAATTTTACATACATGCTGAATATCTATTGACCGCTTTTTAAAAATAGTTCAAATTTCACCTTATTTAGATTATTTGGAGATTTAATTGTCTTTTAATTACAATATATATTTAAATTAAGAATTAAATATTACAATTTTTAAAGTTGCATTCCTGAAATCAATCTGAAAATATATTTACTGAAATGAATATGTGAAAAGAAATAGATAAGAATAAGAATGTAAAATTTTATGGTTTTATATATAAGAAGCAAAGATAATTTGAATTCTCCTACTAGAAGCAGAGTTACACATGAGATTTATAATCAAAATCAAAACTTTTCAGTGAAAGTTTGATTTTTCTTTTTCAAAAACATTAATAAATAAAGATTTTTACGCTTACATAACCAAATTTTTAAAGCAATTTCTGGATTATTTAAATAATAAAATGTTTAATTTTTAACAGATTTTAAAATCATACTGCACTGCAAACATATAATAATGTAATTCAAAATAAAATGCTAGGGCTTAAATAGATCTGTTCATGACAGAAAAATATGTTTGCAAAATATGCTCATTACGATAATGCACTGCTTCATTTCTAAAATACATGCAACATAAATTTACAAATATACTGTTTAAGAAATTTTGAAGATACAGTAAAAATAATCCCACCATGATTTTTGGTGATGAGATTATCAATGTCAAAAGCATCCTTTTCTGCATTTCCCCCAAGTACAGCAGTTTCAGAAATTTTTGCTTTCTTTGCTGGAGGGTCCTAAAATAAAGTGTTTAAATTTTTATCCAAACAAATGCAGAAATAAAAGTACAACAAATATATCGTAAGGCTCAGCAAAATAATCTTTTTCTTTGCTTAAATAATTCATAACAAATTACTGGTTTCAAAGTAACTTTCCCTGCTCACTGTTTAGGAGTAATACTGTCAAGTCACAGACTTGTATATTTTTCCCACACATAAATATTAAATAAATATCTCATCAATATGAATTCAAGTATTTACTTGTTTGAAAAATTCAAAGAGCAATTTTTGTAATTTCTTTTTTTAATTTGCATTTAGGTGCTTTCTTGTGATTTAATAGAAAAATATTTAATATACCATGCTTTTAAAACAAGACTAAAAAATTATGAATTTTAAAAATTTACAATCACAAATCTTCAAGGTAATATGCATAGCATTAGGAGAAATTATTTTATATTTTTAGTCTATTTTAAAAATGTGATATATTAATTTTTTTAATAAAATAACTTTTTTAGCTTTTTAATTTTGAGTGTATGAAATTACAATTCATTTAAAAGAACTTCTCAAATGAGCTAATGATATGGCATGATACCACCTGTCAGTAATAAAATTTGTTTTTATCGATTGCAAAATTTGTATCAAATGGATCATGTTAAAATAATAACATTGTTTAAAATTAAGCTAATTCAAAATCATTTATCATCTTCTGACAGGAAAATTTATCTGGATAGCAAAATTAAGAGTTCTGCAGTAATGAATTAAATACTTTTAAAAGTAACTTCTTAGTGTTAAAAATGATATAAAGCTACAACTTTCATTTCCCATAAAAATTCCTAACAATTGAATTTTTATTAATCTCAAAATAAAATAAAATGTAAATAAAAATCCACAGGTGTATGTGATATGTTACAAAAGGAACAAGAATATAATACAGGAAAAACTAAAGGATGTTCTCCTAAATAGTTAACACAGTAGTATTTTAGGCAATGCTATTAAATTTTACAATTACATATTTTGAGTAAATCAAATTATGTGCAATTAATTGCAATGACACTGCATTGCAAAATAGAAGAATTTTTTTGGTACATACAATAAAATCAGTATAATGCCTGCAATTTAGGTACAAATTATGAAGTTGAAGATCTAGTATTTAAATTTATACAGGTATTAAATTCACACTCAGAATGACTAAAAAGAATTAAGGATTGAATATGTTTCATTTCTAACTTTTCAGTTTTTCATACCTTTTAAGTAAAATTTAAAACAAAAATACTTCAATAGTAAAAGACAATCACCCTCTTACCTCTGAAGTACTTGGGCTATCAGAAAGAATTGACATAGTCTTCCGCCTAATACAAAAAATTTTAATTTTTACAATACATCAAACAAACAAAAGCATAAAGGGGGAAAATAATAATAATAAAATAAAAATCATGGTGCATTGATTTCACATTAGAAAATAAAACTATTCTTAAAATTCTAATACATTTTTAATTGGTGAATAACTTTAGAACCAAAGAATGATGAATAAAGAAGAGATGTGAGATGAAATCAACTGCTCTCATAACACCCACCCCCCTTTTAAAAAAGCAAAAAGATTTCAGCTACTTTAAGTGAATGCCAATATTTATTTTTTGAAAAACCACATATCTGCGATTTATAGTCAGATTTTGCTAAGCTGAGTATAGATGGTTTGCTACTATCACATTAGATAACTTTTAATCCACTAAAATGAGCTACAATAAAGAGAGGACAGAAAGAGTTTACTGTTCCTTGTTCTAATGTCCTACTTGTTTTTAGAAAACAAATTTGATGGAAATGTTTTAAATTATGGAAAGTTTTATTCTTGTTTACTTGATAATGTTTCGCTGAACAAAATTAAAATAATATTAACAGAAGGTACCCCTTGAGGAATAAGCATATCTCACAAGAAACTTTTGTAACATTAAAAAATTAGTGACACAATAATGAATATCAAAAAGAATTTATTCAAGACATCAAAAATTTCTTAAAACAAAAGGCACATATTAGAGAAATCAGACATATAATTTTAGTATAAAATAATGGTTATATATATTAAAGCATCTGAAATATATATAAAGAAATTTTGCATAAAACAAATTAAGTATTGCAGTAAGATAAGTAAATATTTAAATTATAAACTTATTAGGATCAACTTCATCTCACTGAAAATTTTGACTAAAATAAACATCTATTAGGTTGTTTACTATATATGAAATTCTATTATGCCTTTAAGAGGAACTGTAGCCCATATTGTTATAAAAAAATTCGATTTAAAAGTAATTTATTTAGATTATTTTTATACTATAATTAAATTTAAATATGAAATGTGAAAGAGATAAAAAAAAAAGAGCATAACTTGTTTATGTCAATCTTAATTTTTAAAATAAAATTTTTCAAAATAATTTGATTAATTAAAGAAATAAATTCTTCAAATCTATAAACAAAAACCAACCTGCTACTGCCAATTATATCTGACATCCCTTTCTTTATGTTCAGATGAACAGATGAAAGCGCAGGTTTTACTTTCGGTCGAACTCGCACACTCTTTACTGATGGGGGGTTACTCTCAGTTTTAGGGTCAGTTTCTGGTTCAGGTTCAACAAGATCGTCCAAACAATTACCAGGAGTGAGGGACTTTAGAATATCGTAATTAAGTTTGTGGGAAATTCTTTTTTGTTGAAACACTTTGGACATAGCCTCTCCTGCAGAATTAGCTTGAATAGGATCTCGTTTTTTCACAGTTCTTTTCTGAAACATTAAATACAAGTTCAGAATAGAAATTTTTACAACGAAGCAAAAAGTAATGACAAAGCTAAAAAATTATCTTTAAAAGATGGCTATGGATAGTCAAGTAATGATACTTCATTCTAAAAAGTGTTTTAAATATAATAAAGTAAGAAGAATGTTTTAAAAAAATGAATGCATAAAGTTATACATTTATCCTACAAATACAATAAAATTTACAGTCATTATAAATAAAAAAAAAAAAACCCTAAATTCAGCAGTTTTTTTTTTGTCTGTTTGCAATACAAAGTCTCAGATTCTTTAATTTATTCAAGTGATTTTCTAATAAAAATGAAAAAAAAAAGCATAAAAGAATACGCCTGCATATGAAATGCCTCAAGCTAAAATTGATTTTTAAAAATAACTCTTCATACTGAAATAATCCACTAAATCTGTGCATAAAAGTGATCAAAAGTTTTGATATTTAAGTTATATAAAAATCACTTGGATTCAATTTAGCATCTGAAATATCCTTTCCACTCTTTTATAAATGCAAATAACAATAAGTGCTCCAAATAAAAATGTGCCACCCCATTAGAAAAGTAAACGAATTTTCAATTTAAGAGGTTAGATTATGTAAATATAAGCAGTGTCCTACAGAAATCACTCTTTTTCTTTTTTTCAAATTTAGTTTGGACAAACCATTTTAAAATTTCATGCCAAATGCACTTTGCTAGAACCAAAGATATCAGGTACTCCTTATTATATAGATCTAATTGCATCGAAAGTTTCATGCAAAAAATTAATTAATTAATTAATAAAAATTCTTAATTAAGTTAGGGGGAAAATTTATGAAAGTAGTACCTTAGTGAGGGTAGTAATCATAACCCAAATCTAAGATTTTCTGCCAATGTTTTGACAGTTTTTCAAAATCTTCATCCCAGAAACTTGGTGGTCGCGAGTTCAAAAACTGATTAAGCTTATTTTGAACATCTTGTACATTATCATAGATAGCACCAGCAAGATATAACTGCAGGTGTGAAAATAAAGTAGAAGTCCAAAGGAACCATGTAGAAGATATATAGTGGGTGCAGCAGAAGATCCCATTTGAGTTAGTACAGAGTTCAGCCGTTGAATACAGATACTTGTGGTCCTGCCTTATCTTTTGATGGAACAGCAATAGATTGGCTGGGTGCAAATCATCCCGCCCCTCCTTTTTTCAAATATTGCTAAAGTAAATCCAATTTTCACCATAAATAACAATAGGGTCCAGAATGTTATCTTTGTTTTGATATTCCAGAAGATAAATGAAGGCCTGAACACATCTGTCCTTTTACTTGAGTCAGTACATGCGGCACCAGCGATTGAACATCAAGTTCATGCGATACTGAGCCTGACTAATGGACATGGCACTGTCCAACTCCTTAGCTAGTTCTCGAGTGGTTGAATACTGATCTTTGTTCACAAGTTTTTGCAGGTGGGCCAAGTAATTGCAGGTAGGCTAGCCAGAGCACTATGCTTCTTGAATATCATAGTCCTTGTTTTTGAACTTACAGTATTGAATCTTTACAGTGTCATATGATACAACAGTAGTATCTAAAGCTGAACACATGTTTAGTGACATTATGTAGTTGAGTTTTGCAATAGAACTAGAAGTAAATGATGACTCTAATCTGGTAGAGTGACAGTTCCATTTCAGACACCTTAAACTTAATGATAATGATTTTTATTTTTACAGATTTCACAGCACATTGTTATAAAGCAAGCCTCTTTCTTTCAGATGTCAAAAATCGTTTGATAAAATAGGAGCAAAAATGCAAATGTGAATTGTTTGTGCAGACTATATTAGAGGTGGTGGGAAACTTTCATTACAACTTAATACATATGGGCCACAAATAAGAAGGAGAAAATTAATTTTTTCTTCATATTCTTAAATATATGCAAGAAAAAAAAAAACAGTAGAGACAACCATCTTGACTTAAGATGCTTCATTAAAATTTTCCAAATGATAATTTTAAGAATATTTCATTTCAATTATCGGTGACTGATGCCTCATTTTCTAATTTATTCCTATATTTTCACCACAATAACAATTTTTTAATGCAAATGGTATTATGAAGATTATTATTCCCCAAAAATAAGTTTAAGGGTTGACCAATGTATGAAGTTTTAATTTAATGGAAATAGGAGTGATGAGCAATGTGAATCTACCTTTTTTGGTGGCTTCTTAGCATTCTCTTCTTCTTCTAATGCTTTTCGCTCTTCTCGTTCTGTATAAAACAGCAATTATAAGAAAAATAAAAAATGATACTCAAAATAAACATACAAAACTGATAACATAGCTACCTCTTAATTCCTCAAGATAATCTGCATTAAATTTATGCCAAACTTCATCTTTTTTCATATATTCTGATGGTTTCATGAAGTACTGAAAGACATTGAGGAAAGGAAAAAATATTTTTGTTATATTAATTGTTATAATTAATTATATATATATTGCTAATATTTTTGTTTTAAGAATTTTTTCTTTTAAAAACTTTTTCTTTTTAACTCAATTGCAGGAGTGAAAAAAAAAATACGCACTCTATCCAATTCACTATCATCGATCCCAGTTAAATCAAGATTATGATCTGCATCTGCATCTGTTGGAAAAGTATATACTAATTATTCTCATATATTGGTGCAAAAACTGAAAGAGTAAAATAAACACATATATTTGAAGAGATAATAGGAATTAAAAAAAACTGCATAAAAAAAAAACAACTATCTGAATAAAACAGTTAAGAGAAAATTAAAAAAAAAAGTATCCAAATATTAAGATCAATTTCAAATACGATACTCTACAACTAAACATATTCTTTAAAAATTAAAGTTTTATAATTTAATCATATGACTTTTATAATATTCTTACGGAAGTTTCCTCATATAAGGAGGAAAATAGTGATTGCAGAGACAACTTCTCAAAAATGTAATTATATATATATATATATATATATATATATATATATATATATATATAGATAGATAGATAGAAAAATGAACCTTTTTTTTTTATTTCCTTATATATGCAGTATACAAAGAGAAAGTATTGTAACTGTCAAATAATTAAAGCATGAACTTTTGATGTATCTTCACATTTCAGGCATTTCTGAGTCAGGAAAACAAAGAAAAAAAGCAGATTTTTGAAATTACTACTGCCTGTAATCAAAATAACTTAAAATTGCTCGAATAAATACTGGCATTATATTAAGTAGCTTTCTAGGTTACTATAAAATTTTTAATTCATTAATTCATTCACACAGAGTATGTCTGTCTGAAATCAAATGAACATGATAACTATAAAGCACAAACAGTTTGATACATAGTTTTAATAATAAAGAGTAGATTCATATCAAATTTTGAACCAATTTGTCAATGATAATATGT
>JAPMOR010059443.1:265845-356515 GCA_026543865.1 Argiope aurantia
CAGTAAAATACAATGAAACCCAAAGTGCTTATCAGCTAAACTTTGAAAAAAAAAAACTTTATGGCATTTATATTTTTATTCAAGCTAAATAATTTTTACTGGGGGGAGGAGCTAACACCTTTATTGGGAATGTGAAAGTCATTTCCATGGAGATTACTCCTCCTGGCTTCCACTGATGGAATTCTCAAGACAAAATCAAATCTAAAACTGACCTTCTCTTCACTCCCAAAAATAAGAGACATACATTTTACTAGTTTTTCAAAAGAAAAAAAAAAGTATTTTTTTTTTTAAAGATTTGAAGCACAGAAAAATAAAATTCAAGGATTTATGAACCTTGACCTCTATTTATTATTAAAGGAATCACAGCCTCTTTGACAAACAGCATATATGACATTTTCATTCTAAAATCAAGCAACTTGGATGAATTACTTTAAAATAATTTTTATGCATAGACTCTTTAGGATTTTACTTAAAAATACTGAATTTAATATGATATTTTAAAATTTGACTTCCTAAAAACTGCCCAATATATTTAATCTGGAATTATGTGTCACATTTTCTCAACATCTTACCTGGAGTTGATGCAGCCTGTTTATTTTCAGTATTCTTACTTCCCAAACCTATGCATTCTAAAGTTGGTGTTAATCCTTTCCCATTATATTCATCATCTGTAACTGCTACACAGTCTGTTATGAATTGACCTTCCTGTGCTAAGAGAGGAACAAGGTTATTTACTTCAGATTCATCTTGACCTATGACATCCTTTATAGAATCTAATGTATTCTCAGCAATAAGCATATCTACATTTCTTGTCGAAGAAGTGGATGCTTGACTTGAATCATCAGTATCTAAAATGGAAATTAAAAAAAAAAAAAAAAAAAAAAAAAAAAACATTTTTATTTCTAAATTTTAAATTGGAGATTTCTAAAATTTAAATATTAAAAATTAAATTTTGTAATAAAGAGCAAATTATGAAAAAGAATGATTTTTGCCAGCAACTAATTTTAAATTATTTTTAAATGCTTTTATATGCAATACTTACAGATGGGTTCAATTATTTTACATTAAAGAGTAAGGTTTGCCAATTTTGGACACATAAAAAAACAATTTGGAAATATTGATATTTTTATTTCAATTTTGGGAAAATAATTGACTCAATAGCATGACAAAGAATCATAATCTAATAAACTGATGCATAGTATTAATTTTTGTTTTCCATACTTAGTAGGTATTGACTAGAATTATTCTCATTGGTGCATTTCCAGAGTTTGTATAGTTGTAGTTTGAACTGCTACATTGCCCTTCTAAAATGCATTTTGATTAAATTATCCTGTAAGGAACCAAATCGAAATTATGAATTATGTTTTCAAAAAAATAAATAAATAAAAAATAAAATGATGGAAATATGGCCCAAAATTATATATGCTATTTTCTTTTTACTCATAAGTAACTATTATGTAAAGTTTGTTGCACAACAAAATAGTTTTATACAACAAACTGCACTGATGCACATTTATTACTAATGAAACTAAAATTCTGTAAGTGGTTAGTTCCATATTGTTAAATAACATCCAATTTATGTCAAGCATTTAAACGGACATTTGTATTTATTTTATATTAAGTTTTAAATTTGTGTGATTATTTGAGTCAATATTTTTTCCCCTCACCTATTCACAGAAAACACCTATATTTTCTCTGACCTATTCACAGTGAATTCACAGAAAAATTTAATTTAAACCTTTATGCAAATAATTATTTAAGTTATCGAACATTTGATTTTGAATGAACTTTTTATTATGATCAAATATTTATGCCATCAAAAATAATTCTGGACTACCATATAATTTGGAGACATTGCTTTGGAAGCACTGCAGGAAGGAGTATAAAATGTTGAATAGATAGACCTTTATTCTTTGGATTTATTTCAGATTGTATATCAGTGGAACAAGGATTGAAATGTTTATTATGTCTTTTCCTTCACATTTTAAACAGCATGCTTTTCTATACTGTGCACCTTTACAGTTTAAAATATATATCATTTTTACCTCTGAAAATGCTACATCTTTAATAATTTATAATATATTCTTCATGAATTATGCTTTTTACTTATGATAAAATTATTTTTAGCAGCAGTCACTTATCATTTAATTACTATCTAAATTCTGATGCTTGTCAACTTTGATTGAACTTTCAATAGTTATCAAGCTTTTGATATATATTGAACATTAAATACTGAGCGAATTTTTGCTTATGATCAATCATTCATTCTTTGAAGATAAGTACAGTAATATCTTCCAAGTGGATTTGGAGGCATCACTTGGAAGTACTTTGAGAAATGGCACATATGTTAATGGATTGATAGACCTTTATTATTTGGATTATTTTCAGATTATATGAGAGGAATATTTGTTGGGATGTTTATAATGTTTTTAATTTTTATTTCATATCTTCCATACATTTCAAAAATATATAATTTTTCAGTGCTTTATGTCTTTAAAATTTATATTATGAAATAGAAACAAATTATCATACCTTTAAATTATCATTTTTGTACATATATTTTATTTTTATGATAAAGATTATTTTTAAGAATACCTATTATATAACACTTGTTAATCTTATAATTTTCAATTTAATTGCATGATTTTCATAATACATCCAAATGTAGATAGAACCAGATATACTATCAAAACATTCATAAATGTAAGTGTTTTGTTTAAATGTTGGTTATGTTTTCAATGAGTCTATATTAATGATGTTGTAAATGGGAGCGTTTTTCTTTGTATTCTAATTGCCTCAGAACTGAAAGCTTTTTTAAAACATTACATAACATAAATTTAACATAATGCAATATTTTGTCATTAATGTACTTACACTCCATAATACGTAAAATTCATGTACATTTTGGATTTATTGTTTTTAATTTCTAAATATTATGTTGAAGATTCTTCAGTTATAACCATTTATCTGTGTCAAATAAAGGGTAAAGGGTAAATTCAGTTCATCATGTTTTGAAACACTACAAGAACTATTTTAGTATTTCATACTTTGTGCACTTTGAATACATACTTTGTTTCTTATTTACCTTCCATATTAAAAGTAAACGCTTAGAGAATTCAAAGGTAAACTAATTTTATAACAATGTTTGACAAAAATTCAAAGATAAAGTAGAATTAAAAAGGTGCTGCAATACATAAATATAGAACAATTAATTTTCAATTAGATAAAAGAAAAAAATGACCAAGAAAGTTAAAAGATAATGCTCACTTACTATCTAACTCTGCATATTTAGCATAAATAGATCTTTTTCTTGTATTTTCAAGAATTTTTTCAATCACTTTCTGAAATTCTGTAACCTGGTTTTCTAATTCTTTTAACTTCCCCTCATCTTCTAACTGGAAGAGAGAAAGAGAGAAAAGATTATTAATTAAGCACAAATAAAGGCAATCTGAAATTTTCTTTAACATGAAAGATAAATTTATTTCAAAATAATATTTTCAATGTTACAAACTTTTTATTTTCTCATATATGAAGTAGAGATAAATTACAGTAATTATCAAAAAATTCAACGTCTTGATTTTGATGAATCTTCATGTTTTAGATCCTCTCCTCCAAGTTTGAAAAACAACGTATTTTTAGAATGTGGTCTGTGAAAAAGACAACCCGAAAATGCTTTCAGTTAGACATATGAAATTTAGTATAAGATTTTAGCACCAAATTTATATATATATATAAGCATTATTTTATGTGAAGCAGAATGCTTTTTTGAAGACAGTGAAGAGACTTTCGATTTCCTGATGTCGTTTTATTTCATATATGAGAAGTACACATTATTTACAAGTAGGAGCCACAAGCAACACAGAAAGAAATGAGAGAAAAACTCTTGAACATTTTACCCCCGGTCTTATATAACCTGAGATATTGATAGGGAAGATATTTCTTTACAGTGTTAACATATTATTAAGATTTCGATAGGGATTTTTTCTACACACGCCGCAGTGGCAGGGGAAACACAGAAATCTTTAAAAAAGAATGTGCTTATTGGACATTTTTCTAACCCTTCATGCCCAGTGTGGGAAAGTTAGGCTTTTAGCCGATTCAGCAATTTTACAAAGCTCTCTTGAATTAATTAAGTAGAGACAGTGGAATCGGATCAAGAAATAAGAGAATATTTTAGAATGAAGTTACTAAGGGCTAAATTAAGATAAAGCTTTGGATATTAATTTGTATTAAATTAAGATTTTAAATTTCCTTATATATATATAATTAAATTTTGTGCCAAATCTATTCAGAGAAAATCTGTCTGTCCAGCTGTTAACATAATAATTACAAAATAAAAGAAATTGGAAAATAAAATTCAATATAAGATTTAATATCTACAATGTAGAAACACAGCAAATTTTAAACCAAATCCAATAAGGGGTTGAAAGTTTGTCAGTCTGTACTTTCAAAAGTATATAGACATGTGTAACTTAAAATTGCAATGATTTAAATATATCAAATTTTGAGGTTACAATTGCAGTTCTGAGTGAAAATTTGATTTCAATGAATTGGGAGAAATTTGTCAAAAACAAATTGAATTTAGGGATTAATTGCTCCCCTCCTCCCAAAATAAACCCTTGCCAATGATCACACAATAGAATAATTAAAAATATTAAATTCACATTAAAGGTTAATGTTTTGCAACGATTGCACACTAATGACATGCAAGGCTTTCCCTGCCTCAGCCACTGTCCAATATTTTTGGGAGGTGGGTGTGGGGGGGGATAACACCTTAATTAGAGTATGCTAGAAAGTTTAGAGGGGATCACTCCCACTAATATATATATATATAAAGTGTTTTGGTATACCAGTAATATCAAAACACTTTAATCAAATATTCTATAAAAAATTTTGAATAAAAAATATCAACGAAGAATAGTAGAAAAATAAATTATATTATTATAGTTTTGATAATTTTGTCTAACTGGCCAATAAATAAATTTATGTTGATAGGGAATATATTAAATGATTCAAATTACAATTAAATTCCATTACAATTAGCTTCAATTTATGTAACAATAAAAATAAGTGCATAAAGTTTTTTTTTCCCCATGAAGTATGGGAAATACAGTTTGAAAATGAAGTTCTGATATGAAAAGTATATGAATGCAGATTAATATAATTTGAATATAGCAAAGCCAAATGAAATGTCTCAAATATAACTAATGCTACTTATTGCAGCTACTACTGAATATTAAACATTTCCTTGTAAAAATATAATTCTTCTGATACTCTATTCAATCTGGATTTCATAAATATTTAGACTGAAAATTCAGCTTTAGTAATAAAATAATGTTTTTTAAATACAATAATAAAAAAATAATAAATAAGATGATCAAAATTAAAACATTCCTAATCTGAGCTCTCTATACAGCAAACTACTCAGTATAAAGGCTCCAAAATTGATGAATATACTATTCAAGACATAGGCAAACGAATTACGCAGGAAAAAAAATAGTTCCAGAAACACCAATGGCACTGTACAACAAAAAAAAAAAAAAAAAAAAAAAAAAAGGGCTGAAAAGACTCAAAATACACATTTGTAACATATTTTATTCGAATGTATCAAACATTTAATCACTAGGACCTTATCAATGCTTACCAGCTTGTTCTACTGCAGATTCTAATTGGTCGTGATGTGAGAAGCATCTCACATGCAGAGTGATACTGTCTTTCAAATCTGCCAAGATTTCCAGACGTCCTTGATAAGCAAGATTTTTTAAATAACCCCAAAGTAAAAAATCAGAGATTAAGATGTGTAGAATGAGATGGTTAGGTTGTCGACAACGAACGACTAATAACTCTATACTTACTATCTACTCTCTCTTTAATTACAATTACAACTAATTACTATCATTAATAAAATGTTGTCCAAGAAACTTTTGTACACAGAGTCCAATATGTAGAGGTGCTTCATTTTTCAGAAATGTCAGAACATTGCCATTGTTGCATTTGGGGTACACCAAAATTTTCAAGCATGTTTTAGTACCTGCTGGTCCTTTTGTGTAAATTCTCAAGTCTCAAAGTGCAGCTGCAGCATTTCCTTTGTTTTCAAAAAAACAACTTTACACGCAAAGTGCGAAATCCTCGCTGATAAGAATGACATTTTCCCAGCTTTATCTCTTTTATGCCAAAAACAGTAGCAGCAAACCAAGGATTTATGCAAAATTTGTGCTTACAATGCAAATTTGCAGTTACAATGACAGTTTCAGTTTCTTCACTCTTTTTTTTCCATTTCAGCAATAGAAGCTAGGAAGGATAAATTCCATACCACATGTGGTTTTTTTTGTGTGATTATTTGTGTCTTTTCAGCATGTTTTCTTTTGTACAGTGTCATCTATCAGTGTTAATGGACCCCCCCCCCCCTGTGCAATTCGTCTCCCCATGTCTTGAATAGTATGTTCATCAATTTTGGAGCCTTTATACTAAGTAGCTTGCTGTATAGAGAGCTCAGAGTAGGGGTGTTTTAATTCTGATAATCTTGTATTTAAAATAAGCAAATAACTAAAAAAAATGTTTTAAATTGCTTGGATATTTCAAAACAGTTTAATAGAGTTCAAACAAAATGATAATATAATCAGTTTGATATTATAACAATTCACATGTTTTTCTTTCATGATTAAAATATTATTAATAATAATAGTTTTTCTTATTCATTTAAAATAATATTTCTTGGATAACTAAATATTTTTCATGTATTAAAAAGTTATAATCATAAGCCAATGCTGAGAAAATGTCAAAACTTTTAATCAATAAAATATGTAGGAGTTTTTTTTTCCCACCTTCAAAATTTTGAGTATTTTTTTAAATAATCATCTATTACATCTAACACAAAGGATCAGATATTAATAATAGATTGTGAGTATATTTTCTAAGATTTATAGAATGTACTTATCTAGAGAAATAAACTTGTTTATAAATATTATTTTTGTTTCTGAATGCAAATTACATTTGTTTCTCATTTAATTAATTTTTGATTCAGTAATTTTCCATCGAATTCATTTATCTTCAGAAGATTCTTTATGAATGCGTTATAAAGTAATGAAAAGAAATAATATTTGAAAAATTTCCAGTAACCAGCCACCTTTGGTGATCAGTTTATTTGCCCAGATGATTTCCAGTAACCAGCCACCTTTGGTGATTAGTTTATTTGCCCAGATGATTTACTTTTTAGGCCGTCAAATAATTATGCAAAGCAAAAAAAAAAAAAAAAAAAAAAAAAATTTACTTGAACCAGTTTATTGCAAATCAAAAGGTGTTTAGATTATGAAATAAAAGTTTAAGAGAAAATCTTACTATGGAGTTAATGGAATAGGTAAAAACAAGTGAGCAAATGTTTTAATGGGTGAGGTTGGATTCCATCATAGCATTTAAAAACACTGCTATGGATAGTATATAAAATTGAATTTAAGAAAAATTAAGGGGAAATGTATGTAAATGAAATTGATATAATTAAAATGCAATTTTTTTAAGTTTAAATTCAAAGACTAATTTTGTAAAATTATTGTTTCAGTATATATGAAATTCAATTTCTAAGGTAAGGTTTCTAATTGTTTCAACAATTACTTATCTGACAATACTTAAGCCTATTTTTTGTTTGATTAAATTTTCTGTTTGAAGCTTTTTTTTTCTTTTGTATTTTTTTTATTCAAATTGAATGTACTTTTTGGTGAAATAATGAACCATCGTCAAAAATTTTCTTGCAGCTCCATTAATAGCCAAGCAAAGTATCTGATTCAATGCAGATGTAGAACTGCTCAATTAAGCAGTCTAAAATTCATATGAAGATTACTTTACATTTGAGTGTTGCCATTTTAAAATAAGCAATAAGTGTGTTTCTGTGTCATGTATATTAATATTATATTACATGCAGATTTAATTGTTTTTTCTAATTTTTTTAAAAATTACTATAATGAATGTAAATTTTGTTCCACTTTCCAAATTTGTAACCAGCACAGCTCAATCATAAATTATCTATGTAACAATGTTTTATAAACAATTGAGGGAAAGATCAATAATTATTGATTCATATAAAATATTATGGGGAAAAAATAACTAATAGACAACATATTAAAAATGAATAACATTTTAAATGGAAACAAACACAGAATTTCTTACTTAATCATCTTTATAAACAAAATGCTAGCCTGCTTTGCAAATTTCAGTTTTTCAAACCTTAATTTTATTTGAACCATAAATTCTTTTTTAACAAAAGCTTTACATTATTATTAAAGAACATTTAAAAACTAAAAAATAAAATTATGCAAACCTCTCTTAGTTTCCTACGGGCATTTTTAAAAGAAGGCGGATCTTGTTCTTCAGATAAGTCAACTGTCATAAAATCTTCTATGGAAAGTTTTCCAGAAGGTGTATCACCAAATTCTGTCAATCTATCAAAAACAGAGACATTTCACTCACAAAACAGAAAATTTCTCCAAGCATACTGAATATCCTTTATAATTTTTTTGAAAAAAAAAAATCTTGTAGAATGATTTCTTTCTGCTTAATAAATAATAGTTAAAAATTCTGGGTGTTTAACATTAACATTAATTATACACATTTAAAATGACAACTAAATAAAGAACAAGAAAACCTGTAACTTTTTTCTTCTGATAAACATATTTCTCGAAATGATTTTTCAATAATATTATACAGCAGTCAATTTATATCTGATTACGAACAAAATGGGCAAAAAGTATTTTAATTAGAAATTTTATGTTAATACAACAATAAACAATCAAAACTTCTGAAAACATAAGAAAATTGCTGAACATAAGAAATGCAGAACTCCATTTTGTGCAATCAGCCATCACAGGAGACTTAAGAAGATAAAAATGGAATAATAGAATGCTTTCAGAAGCTATAGTAAATTCAATAAATGAACAAAAGAAAATAGAAATCAGGTTTTCTTCCAAACAGAACATAAAGATGGTCCTGTTTTCACTACAATAAACTATAGATGTCTCAAGGGTAATGCATTTCTTTATCATAACTCATGAACATACACAAAGTGGATTAGAACCATTATCACAGAAATCAAAAGTCAGAATTTTTATAAACATTTCCTAGAACGTGACTAACAATCACATGCATTACCTTTTTATATATTATGTTGTTAATAAAAATTTCTGAATTTCTGCCTATGGCTTTTATTAATTTCATTAAAAAAAACTAATAATTTTTGGATGACATGAGGACAAAAAAAATTTTCTTGAATATAGGATAATATATTTATAAATCTGCGACAGTAAGAGCAAAGTCCCAGAAAGCTTCTGATGTCATGAATATTAATAGGCACGGGAAAGTCACTCACGGCCTTTACTTCTTATGGGTCCGGTCGTACACCATCACTGGATACTAGGTGTCCCAAGATCTTTATCTCTTTTGCTCCAAAGCGACATATTTTAGATTAAGGATAAGGCCGGCGTTCTGTATACACTGAAGGATGGTATTCAACCTCTGAAGTTGTTTATCGAATGTTTCTGAGAACACCACAATGTCATCTAAATAGCAAAGGCACATTGCCCATTTTAAATGTCGCAGAAAATTATCCATCATCTTTTCAAAAGTTGCAGGAGCATTGCATAAGCCAAATGGCATCATTTTAAACTCATATAATCCCTCATAAAAGCTGTTTTCTCACGATCGGCTTCATCAACTTCATTTGCCAGTAACCCGTGTAGAGATCCATAGATGAAAAATATTTTGCTCCCTTCAGCAATCCAAGGTGTCGTCAATACGCGGCAATGGATACAAGTCTTTCTTGGTAATTTTGTTGAGTCGGCGATAATCAACACAAAAACGCCAGCTTCCATCTCTTTTCCTGATCAAGGCGACTGGAGATGGCCATGGACTTTTTGATGGTTGAATGATATCTCTTTCTAACATTTTGGTTACCTCCTCACTGATGATGCGGCGTTCAGATGGGGACACTCTAAAAGTTCTCTGACTGATAGGTAAGTGGTTGCCTGTGTTTATTCGGTGTTTAACATTGAGATGACTTCCTTTCTTGATCGAAATTTTCTGGAAACCTCTGGAGTAGATGCAAGATTCTTTCTTTTTGGTCGATCCTCAAATCCGGAGCTATCATCGTGGTACAGTCGATGACACCCAATTTTGCCTTTGAAGTGGTCGTGGAATTAAGAGATTCTTCGTCTATGATATTTACGTAGTTTTCACGTAAGGGTTCGGCATACCCTATGCACATGCCTTTAGGGATGATCTGAGGTTCTCCTTGTCCGTTGGCAACCCATAGTTCGGCTTTACCATTAAAGAGCGTAACAATAGTATCGAATGACGTCTTGAAACAAGAGCTCCGAACGGCCACAATCTATAACAGCTTGAGAAGCGCCCAAAAAGTCCCAACCAAGGATGATATCGTGACTGTATTGCGGCAAAACAATAAATTCAAAAGCCTAAGATCTGCCATTGATTTCGAGACGAAGCGTACATTTTTCCACTGGTCTCACGTAATTTCCATCGGCGACTTTTAAAAGAACAGTATCAGTTATTGGAAACATAACTTTTTTCAGTAGGCGACGATACTTCTCCGAGATAACAGAAAACGAGGCTAAGGAGTCCACAAGGGCAGGTACTGGCTCATTGTCGACGATTACTTCAATGTTGTTTCCTGACATCTTTGCGGTAATCGCAAGATTTTTGTCATTAGCGGCCTCACCCCCAAGAAAGGTTGCACTGCTTAGTTTTCCTCATTTCTCCGGCCAGGAGATTGACTGGATCTCCTATATGGCGACGGAGATCTATAGCGGCGTGTCGGCGATCGTTCTCGTGATGGGCTGGGCGACAAACCTCGGGCTGTTGGTCGGCTGTATTCATCTGCATAGCCTCCCTCCTTCGAGGGCGGACGGCCGAAATCTCTCCTATTAGTCCTATTTGCGTGAAACATGGCTTTGCGATCTCGGCAATATCGAACGACATGCCCATGGTGGCCACAATGGAAACAGACGGGTCTTCTATCAGGGGTGCGATAGACATCTGTCTTCCGCAGTGGTTGCTGTGCTATAGGCGTAGTTCGTCTGGCAACGGCAGCATAGGAAGGTTGGCGTCTTGGTTTGACCTTTGTCCACTTTGGTGTTGTCTGTGACAGAGGAGCCAAAGCATTTTACACTTCCTTTCGCACAATGGCTTCAGTGCCTTGGTCTTGGAGTTCAAGATTGATTACCGGAGATATGAGTCGCTGGACCTCCTCTCGCACTATTTGACGTATTAGTGATGCCAGATCCAATTTTTCGTCAATTGCAAACATTGGTACGACATTTGGGAGCCTTTCAAATTTTCTACCACAGATCCTCTTTTGCTGCATCTCTTCGATTTTTCTACACCATTTTATAAAGTCCTCTGTAGTGGTCATTTCTTTCGTCAGTAGTGCCTGGTAAACATCTTCTGCGACTCCTTTCATCAGATGAGACCCTTTCTCTTCTTCTGATCTATCTGGTTTGACTTGATGGCATAACCCCAACACGCTTTGGATGTACGATTGCGTGCTTTCGCCAGATATTTTAGCTCTATTCTTTAGCTCATCTTCTGCCTTCTTTGCATAGTACTGTGTTTCTCCAAATGCCTCTTTCAACACTGATTTGAAAACATCCCAGGAAGTCAATTTATCTTCGTTATTTTCAAATCATTGCTTTGCTGTGCCGTCCAGGAAGAACACATTTGCGAGACAGGTCATGTCCTCCCATCTGTTGAATTTCGACACTCTGTCATATTCTTTAAGCCATTTGTTTGAGTCCTGTCCCACGTCTCCCTTAAATATAGATGGATTCCTGTATTGTGGCTGTGCTGGTGTCAGGATGATCGGTTTATTTTCCTGTTCCACAAGCATTTTTGTTGTCTTTCTGGGTGGTGGATAATAAAGTCCAAATTCTGGTTCAAGGCCTTTAAGGCGATCGCTTCTTCGTAATTCTGTTTCCACGCTGACTGGAATCGTACTCGGCGCCTCCACCAAAGAATGTCATGTAGAACTATAGTATGGAACTCAATGACACCCACACACAAGAGGTAGAGCTAAACCAATTTATTAACTGAACTCTGAACACAGTAACTGACAAATCTTCTGTTTTTATACTAGCAGAGAAAGTTCCAGAATACTTTTCTGGAGACAGTAAGAAAAGTTCAGAACACTTGTATGGTAAACTAAAGAAATGTCCAGTATCTTCTGGAACATGAAATAAAAAAAAAACATAAAATTAAGGAATTAAATATTTACATATAGTATGAATCGCATTGTCTCTAGCAGGATTCGAACCCACGGTCTCTTGATTATGAGACCAATGCTATGACCATTCGGCCATGGAGATTCGACTGTCTTTCTTCAATGCGGCAATATATATATTACGAAGAAAAGAAAAAGCTTTAAAAAGTCCTAGATTTCATAAATAACATAAACAAATTTGTAAAGTGAAAAATAAAAAACTTTGTACTTAGAAACAAAATGGAAATAAAGCAGCCAGGGCGTCTCCCCAAAACTTTCTCGCATATTGTAGGAAATGCTTTGTGTGGCATTGGCGTACAATAGTTACAGAATATTAACCCTAAGCGTGAATTAAATATTTTTACTGATTCTATCATGTGATTGTTGGCGAGTTTTTTGGGATTAATCTCTGGCATGGGGTTGAAAGTATTCAAAAAATGAGACGCATTCTTCGCAATTGATTAAAAACAAAAATTGGACTGAAATCTACATTTATAGTCACAAAATTACATATCAAATTTGATATATTTGAGAAGTCACTACAATTTTGAGCAATTGCATTTACATATCTCTGAAAGTACAGACCGACATGCAGTGAGACCCTTGTTGGATTCGACTCAAAATTTGACAGATCTATAATTTTAAATCTGTGTGTCAAATTTTAACTATCTAGCTCTCTTAGTTTTGTAATTATCATGTTAACTTAAATTCGAACAATCGGACAGACAAACAGATTTCCTTTAAACAAATGTTGTTGAAAATTTGATTGAATTCTACAAGTTTGGTGTGATGACTGTATACCAAATTTCAAAGTGTTTTTGTGTTATCTTTGTCATAGACAGACATTTTCCATAATTGTGTTTTCGAATTCATAGAGATATGAAACGTGGAGATTCATTAAAATCTCGAGTTCAAATTTTTTTACGATTGCAATATTTTCTCTAAATTTTGGATACGAAAAAGTAAAAATACCGACTGAAGCATCTTTTAAAAAAGTCTTTCTTGAAGCCAGTGCAGGACAATATAACATATTGCTTCAAAATTTAACAAAACTTATCAAAATCAAGAATTTTATTCAATGAACATGCTTTAAAATTTTTTAAGTTTAAATAAAAGCAAAGGAAGTATATATTTTTTTCCTTTTACTACAATTTTAATAGCTGCAGAATAATATGATTCAATGATTCAAAGAAATAATATTATTTTGAATTTCATTATAATAAAAATCTTTGTTATCTGAATCTTTGTTGTTGTTTGTATCCAAAACTAATTTCTCAGAAATTATTTATAAAAAATCACATTCAACCAAACCAAATCTTTATTATTCAAAAGCTATTCTTTTTTAAAGTTTAAAATCATTTCATTCATTCATATAATTTAAAATGGTGTTAAAATAATTTTTATTCGATTATATGATGAAAATATATTAAAATTCTATTTTTTAATTAAATTTCGAATTAAAAGTAACTTTTCAAATTTCAGGCTTCTAACTTCAATGGTTTTATGCTGGGCATTGTTCAGGACAAGACTTTATAAATAAAGAGACATTTCATTGCAAAAAAAAAAAAAAAAAATTTATGGGTTAAAAAAAAAAAAAAAAAAATAAAAAAAAAAGAAAAAACCCAATTCCTGGGGGGGGGGGGAGAGAATGTAAAAAAACTTTTTTTTTATTTCTTTAAAATTATTTAAATACCAGATCCACACATTTTTTTTCCTTAATCAGAAACAAATTTGACAAGATGAGTTCATCAAATAAAAGTATTCAATGGATGTTCCAAATATATCATGAAAGATATCATGATCATTGAAAATTTAAGGCTTCAAGTTAAAATTTTACGTGATTGAAACATAATTACATACCACAATTAATTACAATTTTATATAATACAGTTGAATACCTGTAATAGGTCTTTCAAGCAATCGCTCAAAAACGACATATTAATCAGAATGATAATCGAATATGTTAGTATTTTAAAGCAGCTTTTCCAATGTTCGATATATCGTTTTGGTGCCTCAGATTTATTCTGCTTTTTCATATTTTCCGTTGATCGAGTCATATTGCATATTCTTTAACAACACATAAAAGTTTAAATATATACTTAACAGGAATTACTTAAATAAATTCTTCAACATCTAAAACAATATAAATTGAAATTGGAATGTTTTTCAATTCACAATAAGTATGGCATAGTACACATTTCGTACTGCACCTTCCAAATAACTATTCCAGTATTTTAATAAATGGCAATGCATATTGTTGAAGGAAAAGAAGCAAGGAAAAAAAAAAAAAGGAGGGAAGGGAAACGAAAAACTATCATTAAGTGTTATCTCAATATGTGCTGCAACCAACACTGCCTAAAGTACAGGAGGAGAAAGTAGAGTACTTTAGGAGGTATTGGCTGGAACCTGGAATATTTCTTCGCTGTTGGTTTTCTTTTTTTGATACATCTGGTAAACAAGCCTCTACAACCATAATTTCGAATTATCATATTCAACCTATGGGGAAACAAAATAAAACAAAAATCTCTCTTCATTTTCACAAAAAAATTAAACACTTTTTAAGGACATCTTCTGAAAATTAAGCACTTTTAAGGTGCTTAAAATTGGTTTCCAAATTTAAGCACTTTTCATGACGCTATGCACCTTGTTTATTTTACAGAATAATTCTTATTGATGACTAGAAGATATGTTATTGGAATATAGTTTATAAACATATTGAGTTCATTTGTAGAATTCATATGAGTAATGAAAAATCATATGATCTGTTTTCCACATGTCAACTAATGACCAAGTTGCCCAAGATTTCTTATAAACAGATATTAAATACATTGTTCTATTTGTTCCACTGCTCTCTAAAATTCAGAATACACTGCTGTTCTTCATTAATTTGAATTTATGCTAATTTCCTTTCAAAGAATTGATTTGAAATTTATGAAAAAAAAATTCTCACAATCAGGTAGTTATTTACCAAATTTCTCAAAGAATGACACTAGTCCATCATATCTCTATTCTTTTTTTCACAGAACATTAAAATAAATGACTGAATAGAATACACTGAAAAGGAGATAGTAAACTATAAATAACAGAATTTTTCTAGTTTGTGTTTCATGCTATGCCATCATACTCATATGTTATCTGTTTAAAGCCAATACTTTTATCTTCCAAAGATTGTAATTTCCATTATAATTATCTATTTGTAATGGACTATTTCACTACTATTTCCAATCACTAAAGGGATGTGAGGGAGATATTGCCCATCAGGTTCAAGAATTGTGCTGATATATTAATGCTTCCATAATAATTGGTATATTTCAGTTAGTATTTTTTTTTTCACAAAACACAATATTCTCCTATAACTGGGCCATATCTTATGTTATAATTTGATGTTAGATAAAATAATAAGTATATATGCAAAACTATGACTCATAAAAGTTTGAAAATTTTAATCCTAATAAGCAAGATAAAAATGAAGTCTAAAAATTTTTTTAAACATTTATTATTATTATTATTAGGCAACAAGGAAAACTGAAGATTATGGTCTGTAAAATCTTAGTCTAAAGATGAATTGCCATTATTTTGCCATTTTTTCCAAACTTGAAGTTCTACACAAAAATTAAAGATCCTATTCCCGTCCCCCATTGCTTAACATGGCAAAAAAATGGGGGGGGGGGGGGGAACAAAAAAACTGGGAATTCTTTTGAAACATTCTAAAATGAATGCAGTATGGAAACTATACTCATCACAGACACCAAGTTAAAAAATATGTATTATTGTTAAAGTGAAATAAATGCATAAAGAAATAGTTTTCTTTATTTATATTTTAAAAACTTTGGGGGGGGGGAGGAGATGGGAGGGGATGAGGAGTAATAAGATTTGAATACAAATCTGTGGTAAATGAATGACACATAATGCCTATTTTATTTTCATAAATTATTTTCATGAAGTGACTACCACAATATGGTTTTGACAAAATAGACTTCTATCAAAAAATACTTAATACAATATATATATATATATATATATGTATATTTCAGGAAATAGAGATGAATCAGATTTTTGTCAGAAAAGTAATTATTAATATTATAACAAGACATCTATGTTTTAGGAGAAACTAAACGAATTAAATAAACCAACTAAAACAATTAATTAAATACCTTTTCCGCACAGTTGCTTGACATACTTTTACTACTTTGATAATATCATCAATAGTTCTGTTAAAGTTATGTAATCTCGCAGCAACAAGCAAAGCTAGGAAAAATAAAATATTAGTTTAAGAAAATGAAAGACATTTTACACACACACATATTTTATAACTAACATGAAATAACATCCATATAAAAGGTACAATATAATAAGAAAAAACAAAACAAAATTATTATATTATCTCTTAATCTAAATAATCCAAAGCAGTAAAATAATATTAACTATAAAATTATGAGCAAATATCAATTCTCATACAAAGGATAGGGGCTGCTGAATTGTTATAATCGGAGTAAACAAATAAGTTTTTAGGTTATCTGGGAAAACTCTGACAAAATCCATGATGAATTAGTGATAAATTGTATTAACTTATTAAAATGAATGTACTTATTGAATAAATTTATTTTGTAGTATACTCATGTTTAAAAAACATATATATAATTCAAGAATTAATATTTTTTTACCTTTTAGCTAGGAAATTATCTAATGATAAGTTACAGTAATATTAAATTATAAAGTGTCATCAATTTCAATTAATTAATGTTATTAATTTAATTAAAATGGATAATACTAAATTAGTTTAAAATGATATACTTGAAGTTTCCTTTTAATATCACTTTATTCTAATTAAATTAAATCACAGTTAGAAAAAAAATCATCAAATACTAATTACAAAGAAAATAGTTATGTAATAGGAATGTCAAACTTTTAAAATAACTTATTTTCAACCCTATTTCCATTACAATGTATGTGTTGTGTAGTCTTGTGACTTATGGCACTTTACAAGCCCACTGAGAGTTATCTGTCAGTGATTTAAGTCGATAAGCATCTCTTATTTTTTCAGTAGTGCCAACTAGGGCCAAGAGTAGAATTTAACTACTTGCGTGTCACAACCGTTTTTATGGGGTGAACTTCATTCATGCATTTCATTCACTCAACCATAGATCGTAATTGAGAATCGGAGAACGATCACCTCTGAACCAGTACCCACAGTGGTATTACTCTCGACATGGAGGTCTTTGTGACCACGACAGATTTATACGTGCACCAGCCACCACACACATGGAGTTTTCGGCCAGCGGGGTTTGAACTCACAACTTAAGGAATGCAAGTCCAACGCCCTACCAACCAAGCTCTAACGGTCTTATTACAATGTATACAATCAAAAAATAAGTAGAACTTTATGCTCATTTGAAAAGCGATATAACTTAACAGCCTTTCAATTTCAGCTTTAACATTTTGCAATCTTTAATGCTTCCACTTTTCATGCCTCAAATAAGTCCTCAACGTGAAAACTACCTGCACCACAAAGTCCAGATGGCCGTCTTCCAAAATGAATCCAATCTGATTTCATTCTTCGTACCAATTTGGTAGCAGTTACAGCAACTTCATTTTCTTTATCTCCAAACTGGAGTTGGCGTGCAAATCTTGCAATATAAAGAACTGGATCTAAAAATAAAGAATAATTTTATAACCATAATACAAGAATAAAAGCAGAAAAATTCATCCAGATTTGACAAAACTGTTCAAACAGAAATTAAAAAATTAATCAGATGTTTTATTCTCTTATAGAATCTCTCTACAATAAATCAGTTTAAAACTGACAAGATAGAGATTTATAAGAGAAATTAAATGCCACTATCTTTAAAGCACTTAAAATAATTTTTAATGAAATGCAACAATAATTAATATTAAATTACCATTAAATCAAATCTTAACAGTCAAATGGTAATAATAAAAGAGTACTATCAAATAAAATAGCATACTTCACAAAAAACAATCAAAAACATTTTTTAAAACAATGTATAAAACAGAATTTTTTATTTCAAATTTTCCTCCTTTTAATACTGAGAGTTATTTTTTATGATTCTACACCATTAGTGTCAATGATGTAGAATCATAACTTAATTCAATGAATAACTGATAATTAAATTATAAAAAAATATTATAATAATACACTATCATTAGAAACACATGCACAAAATTTCAAAACCAGCAATCAGGAAAAGAGTGAAAAATCAACTATAAAATCGCATTTTCACAAACATAAAATAAATTAAAAATATGTGTTTAAAAAATCAACCTGCTTAATTGAATTCCAAGTAAGATAAGTTTCCAAGTGTTCTGTATTTTCATTCCTTTTAATTTTAATAAATACAATATAAAATGGTAGTAATAGGGTTTGGTTGTAGAAATTCTTCTAAATTTATCTATTTCATTTTATGAAACTTCCTCCTAAAATGCATTCTTAGTTTTACAGATCACATATGACAGTAACTTGCACGTTCATACAACTGCAGATTCTTTTTACCAAACATAAAATAATATTTTCGTTGGCACTTCTTTAGATTTTCTACAGCATACCCATTTTGAATTTTCTGCATTCTTTAGTACATTGCTATTACTTTCTACTATTTGTAGGCATCTTCTTTTATTTCACCCCACATCAGTGCTTTAATTTTCTTTATCACCAAAATTTGCTGTTTAAAGATGTAAATAAAAATCATCTTCAAGTTTTATTAAAATAAACACTGTTTTCATTCTCAGATTCTGAAATTCTTCATGCTTTTGTGCATGCGACAGGAGATGCTTATTTCAGGAGACAAAAGGTGGGGATGCTTACACTTAGCAATTGGGTTAACTCAGATCATGATTAAAAAAATAGAAATTAAAAATATGTAAACACATTTTTCAATTTATTTATAAAGTTGTAAATATAGAAAAAAAATCTTTATTTTAATAGAATGAATACTTTGTCATTTAAACTAATGCCTTTTAACAGCGAGTTTCAACCCCAAATGGGATTGTCAAAGTTATCGTAAATAAAGCAAATAATTCATGTTTATTCAGGCACTTTCTGCATAATTTCCAAGCAATATATATCCACTAAATAACTTTTAGCAAATGTGTATGAGGAGCCAAAAGAATTTTATAATTGCCTCCTACTGCTGAGAATGGCATGCTAATTGTTTAGGATAGATTTTGAAGGTGAACATTAGTGATCTAATGGACAGGAATAGCTGATGATAAAGTAGGACACAAACAATATTAAGAGGAAGCAAATTATTCAACAAATATTGTAAAAAGTGACGATCAATCCAGTAAATTGTGATAATAAACAGATAATATGGGAAATATGAAAGGTAACTTCAAAGTAAATAACTAATACAATGCATTAGGATACAATAATAATATAAATTATAATTGATAATCAACTTTTCAATGCTAATATTGTTAATACATAACCTGCATTTATGCAAATAAATCAAACTAAAAATATAAACAAATAGGTTTATTTAAATAATTATTACTGAATAATAAGAAATCATAGATATAGTTTATGTTTTGAGAGGCAATAATTACAAAATCTTAAAAAAAGAAAGAAAGTTGGATTATTGCAATTGACTACAAATTAATTATTTAACAGTTTTTATTAGAGGTTTAATGGTGATAACTTCAGAAATTGCTAGTAAATTTTTCATGAAAGTTATAAGCATCTGAAATAATTTTTACTATTTTTAATTATAAGTTAAAAGTTTAAATTGATGATTCTCACAACTACAGTTTTGGGCTATATATATATTGTATATAATTATACATTCAGTAAATTTTATATAAATTTATTTATAACTAAAACTGATTATGTATGTATAAAATGAGAACATGCTAACTCAAAATAATTAGCATGTTTTGAGAACTCATTCCTATACATTGAAAGAAATCATACCACATAAATAGCTGCAATGAAAGTTTAAGCATTACATTTATTTAAATCACAGATTAAAATAGCAACAAGTACCAATAGCTGGAGTGTTGATATGAAGCTCAGTAGATAACTTAAGGTAAGTTTTTCCCAATTCATATACATTAATCTGAAAAGCAAAACAAATTTTGAGAAAATAAAATACATATTCATATATCATTGCTATTGACAAAGCACAGACAATATAATATATCATTAAACATAAAAATATACACATACTAACCTTCAGAACATCACTCAAATCCAGTAGCATATCAGTTAAATGTTAAGGAAAATCTTATTATCAAAGCTAGGCAAATGCCAGGCATCAAAAACCTGTCACACATTTATTTGTAACTGTAGGAAATAAAATTATATCTATCAGCTTCAATCCATCTGCCCTTTGAAAAGTAATTTGGTTTATATTAAAATAAAATAATTTTTTTCAATATTATAAGAGTGTATTTCATGCTTAACTTTCAGTTAATTTTCTATACCTTTCTCTTTTTACAAAATATAACCATAATCATACACATTTTATATTAAAATGCATTTAGATCACAATAAATAGATATTATTTGATATTAAGCCTCTTTCTTGGTCCTTATTAACAGTTTTGGAAATAGTTGCTCTTTAAAATTATACTGTATAATCATATACATAAATTTAAGTAAGAAATAAGTTCAAATATCATATATAAAAATTCATCAACTAATTTGTAAAAATATCTTATTCATAGGGGGGGGGGAAAGGATACGAGATGTTCCATCTCTTCGGCATACCATATATACACAAGCAGCAATTACATGAGCATTTTTACGTCCTTTGGTTAAATGCTTAGACAGTGCAAGTTTATAATAATTCAAGGCATTTTCTACAGCAGGAGGTTTTAACTGCAACCTAGATGCCAAATTCTCTATATTTCTTCTAGCTGTAACAAAGAAAAGTTGAAAGATTAAGTGATTCTAAAAATAAATTTATCAAACTTTGAATAATATTAATATAATATAAGATTTTGAAATTATATTTCTACTCTTCCTCAGAAAAAGCTCTTGTCTCAAACCCAACATTTAAAAAAATATGAACAAGGAAATAAAACATTAATCAATGGTAATAAAAAGTGAATATAATGAAAAACAAATATTTAGAAAATTTTTAATAAAATCTTATAAAATTGTTAAAAATTTTCAAGATTTATTTCTTGAAAATTTTTGCTAAACAAAAGTTAAAGAATAAAAAATTCAGCAAAAAGTGAAAAATTAAAAAAGTCTGTGAATTTTTACTTGGCAGCAAAATTTTTCAATGCAACTCTATTTGGGATCATGATCTACAATATAAAAAAACCCAGTTAAATAGTTAAAACTCTAAATGATCTATAAGAAATGTATTAAACTAGCTGCCTGATTCAAATTAGCTGCTTTCTAATTAAAAAAAAATGTGGATATTTATCATTTTCATCTAGAATTACCAAATTTAGTAGAATAAACTTTGAAAGATGCAAATAAATATTTTTGAGTGTATTTTTAAAAAAGTTCCTTAAAGAATTTTATTTAATTGAAATTTTGACATTTGTGTCCCATAATTTATGAAAGTATTACTAAAAAAAGATTTTTATAACATTTCATAATTCAAAAAAAAAATTATGCTATGAATTTGCATAACATTTTGCTCTAGCTTTAATAAACTTTAAAAAAAAATATTTTTATGCAAAATGAAATCTAAACTGATTTTATTGTTTTGTTAAATATTAAATATGTTTTATTTTATTTGTTAAAAATACAATAATCCTTTTTTGAATGAATTTTTGCATTCCGATTTTTGTTTCACTTAAGTTTTTGAAAATATATAAATAAATTCCACCAAGATATTAAGAATGTTAAAGGATTGCATTGCTGTTCTTTCAGTTTTTTTTTATCAGCATGATTCTACATAAGTAAATACACTGTAATCACATAATAAATACCAGTTTTAGCACTTTCATTCACAAACCATTCCCATGCTGCTTAAGGTAATAAGAGGTAGGAAATGATTCACATAAAAGATTGATTGTGTAGTTTCAAAGTTTCTCTTGACATGCGTGCATATAATAGAAAAGAATTTCCTGCTAAGTACTCTAAAAAATTCTTCTCATTGCAGCATAATAAATGGAAAAAGAAATACTGCTAAATTTTCTTTTATTTCAAACATTCTTCTTAATTTCGAAAGTTTTTATACTAATATAAAAGATAAAGATTATTCCATTACCCCTATGATCCAAATGGCAATACATATAAGAATAAATAGGGAATTATTGTTGAAGATATTGATTTTGTATTCTTATCGTATAAAAGAGTCTTAAAGAACATGTTTGAATTTTTGATTTAGTATAAGAACAGCCCTTCAAGTATAATCAAAGAATCTGAAGGATTTCAATAACTGTGATGATTCCTTTTTCACACCGAATAAATTTTTTCTTATTTCCTATGCATATTCAATTTTTATTTTTTGTAACAAGCTTAAAAAAAGTAGTAATTAATTAGTTCTATTGCTTAAAGGAAGAAGGAAATAAACAATTGCAGCAACTCTCTTAGAAATTAATAAAATATCTTTAAAAGAAGTATGATTATTTAACATAAATTAAGGAGTGAACTTGCCAAAGTTGAAAATAACCAATTTTATGGCCATTTTATACTGCCTTACTTTATCCCTTATCATACCAAAATGCTTTGGCAGGGGAAAAAAGTTGAATAAATATTTTTAAAGCTACGTGAATAAAATAGAATTTTAATACGTGAATAAAATTAATTTTAAATGGGATACTAAACTCTATGCATTTTGTTTCAACTATGCTGAACAAAATTCTTGCACACTAATTTTTGGAATTAAAATATAGGAGTTTCTTAAGGAAAAAAAAAAAAAGTTCATTTTAAAACATTATTGAAAACTCAAAACAATTTCTTAAAATTATAAAGTTATCTTAAAAACCAACACAACACAAATTTTCTTACTTCAAAATAAAAGTAAAAATAAACCAATCTTTAGGTCTAAAATTAGAGTAATATGCTATTTTTTAAATATAATTTGAAGATCATTAACTTCAAGAATTTCACTAACAAAATTTATTCATATTTATTGATTCAAGTTAAATCTTTATGTTGAAAGTGAAAGGAAAACTCTGTTGGAAAACCACAAAGCAATTATTCAGAGCTGTGCACTGGATAATTTATTATTTTAAATACCATGATATAAATGCACACTGAAAAAGGAGAGTAAGTGGTACCATGTCCTTCTAAAAATTCCTGATGAATGTTAAAGGGAGGGTCACTTGAAAACAGCCTTATTGTTAAAAAGTTGCAAGAAGCTACTGCAATTTGGCTTGTAGAACTCACAAAGTTAGTATTGAAGCTGCTGGTCTGAGAGGAAATCAGTATAGGGCTTGATGTTTTCTCATTTGATAACTGTATAAATCATTACAAATGAACCCAACATCACATAAAAGAAGCATGGAGATATATAATAAAATTTTTCAAATATTTATCAGCTAAAATAGTTTGCTTTAAAATGTTTAGATATCCTTTGATGAAAATCATATCTTTTTTTAAATGCATATGCCAGGATAACATTCATATTAATGTAACTTTAAATAAATTTAAAAAAATAAAACAATAAAATTGAAAACCGATTATAAAATCAAAATATTTTTAATTGGTTCAATTGTTTTTAAATGAAAGAGAATTCTAGAAGAGTCTAAGGAATATCATACACCAAATATACAACAGTTAGTAATAAATTAATTAATACAATGGTTAAATTCAATGGAAAATAATTAAATTACAATGGAAAAGACATATTTAATAAATTGTCATGTGAACAGCAAAAATAGAAATAAAAAATATAAATCTATAATATAATTCCAATTATCTGATTTAAACAACAATCAATCTCATTAGGATATGCAGAAAAAAGCATAGTCATAATTCAAGAAGTTAAATTTGGCAAATGAAAGCTAAAGAAAGTTTTAAACATTATTAAATTTAAAAAATTAAATTAAGTATGAAGGTGTAGCACATATATATTAAAATTATATATGAATAATATTTATTCATTTATTATTATTATTGCTCAGATAAATACAATAGATTTTTTCAACTTTTTATATTAAAGACAATTTTCGAATCATCACACATAGTTGCCTGAAAGAAGATATGTCTGCGAGCTCGCAAAGTTTGGTTTTCCCAATTAATTTGTTTTAATCAGCTTTTTATTTTTATTTTCAGGGTGAAATTAAGTTTATACCTATTAATTTCTTGTGTGTCTATATATATCTATATTTATATCTATATATATGGTGCCAGGTACCTCACTTCCCACCATTGAGAAGTGCCTCAGGAGGAGGAAACAAGAATTGTTGGCAATTGACACTACGATGGGGCGATGTTAAGATGAACTAATTCGACATGCTGTTTAAAAGACGAACTTTTATGTTAGCTTTGAACCTGATTATCATAGTCTCATCCAGTAAATTTGTCATCTCAAATTTTTCATCATAATTTGTGCATCTTTATTAAACTAATTATATTGCCACTCATTATATTCTCAAATATCAACTAACTCAAACTTGTTATTGCTTGGCCCTCATCCCCATATAAATAAAATGTTACTTCAATAATGTAGGGTTCGACTAGCATCAATATGCATCCTACATGTAATGAAAACCTTTTTAAGAGTGGATCTATGATACCTGTTTCGTCCAGTGTCATTCGTGAAAATTTGACTGACAGATTCACGATATCCGATTCTGTCACTCAAACTTGACTAGAAAAATTGACTGCGAAACTTGCACTCAATTATGGCACAGAAATTATTGAAATGAAAAGATTTGGTAAAATCAACTCTACTCGCGATTCTTCCCCTGCTCTAGTTATAATACTTGGCCCTGCCTTATCAGAATCCATCAAGATTTGGTTCACAAATCAGAAAATCCAGAAGTTTTTGCATAAACAAGACAATCCATGAAATCTACCATCTTTTGCATCTAATTAGAATTTGCAACAAATAGGTATGCCATACATACAGAAAAACACATGATGGCCAATGCCAAAGTCCTGAAAAGTGCATTAATTGCCAAGGCAATCACCCAGCAATATCAAAATTTTGTCTCCATTACATCAGAGAATGATAAATTAATTTAAATGTTGAAACCATTTATCAACTGCAGATGTCTCTTTCAACAGTCTTCAAAATCAAATCATTTTAATATAGTCAAAATGAATATGTCTGTGACTGATGTTGAGGAAACTGTAAACTAAAAAAAATGAAGTAATTGTTTAAAATATCATGAAGAAATTAGAACAATAAACAAATATGCTTATTGAAATTTTTCAAAAACTTTTGTAACATTACTGAAAAATATTGTAACATGTTTAAATAAGGTGCATTAAGGTGTCAAAGAAGATGAAAAAAAGTAATGAAAATTGTGGTTCAACCTATAAGTATTTTGATACAATGGAATACAAGTGGTCTTAAAAGTTTGGCATTTAAAAAAAAAGAACCTTTCTTGGTAATTTTTACTCATTTTTCCTTCTTGTTCGTGCTTTTGTTTCTTGCTTTCTCAAACAAGAGAATTTTAACACCTTTCTTTTTGAAATTAAATATACAGGCCGCCTGGTTTTTAAATTCATTTAGCCTTTGACTTTTTTCAAATCTCAAGATGGGTTCAACTTCCATTAATTTTTTAACTGCCTGTTTTTAGAACTTTTTTGCAGTGGAATTAAGAGAAAAAAGCTTGCTTACAATTTCTTCATTTTCTATCTCTCTCACTTCTGGATTTTTTCAACAGACATTTTTTTTTCCCGAAATAGAATTTTTTTTCCAAAGACATAAACAAAATAGATTGGCTGGTGGTCTTGTGGTGATCTTGCTTTAATTAAGATGATGTCGCAATTTAAGCTGTGTGCTCATGTAAGCAGATAAGTGGATTAATCATGCAAAGCATGAGTAACTGCAACTGTATTTTCTTCCTTCTTCTGAGATTTATATGTATTTCATAAACTAGCAAAAACTTCTTCTTAATGTTTCCTTTAAATAAAGATGTTATTTTTTTATGCCATCACTGAATTAAATATTATGGACCACATCCATGGTTTTTTTAGGCATTCCTGCAAGTATGCCTAGCTGCATAATTCCTAACAATATTAGAAAAGTCTTGAACATGGAGCTTTTGACAGTCAAAGTCCAATTCCAGAATACCAAATTTAATATTATTAATTTATATGCTCCACAAAGTTAAGATTTTCATGCTGGGAATGTTAATTTGAGCCACTTTTTGGAGACATCCCATTCATCATTTCTGAGTAATAACTTTGTTGATTGGCTAACATGCACTATATAATTCTTAATATTGAAGTGGTATGGGAAACTATTCTTACACAGTTCCCAAAGAACTTAATTAATCTCAGATCTAAATCTTTGTCCAGCAGATATTCATAATCAAACCTCTTCCCAAGTAATGAATTCAACTTTCAATAGCAAATCTAAGCCTGTATTTGTTTCCTGGTCCATAACAAAAAGCACGTCATAATTTAAAAACAATTAACTATTCAAGGATTAAACAACAAACACATAATATTTTTAACATTGCCAACCAATGTTCCATAAAAGAAATCACAATGAATGCAACTAAGATATAACTCCAAATATTTTAATCAAATTATTGTTGCATAGGACTTATTTTCCTTCATGGAATTTCTCTTGCCTTAATTATAAAATGATCCATAAGCCCTTAAAAAAGCAATTAGAAACATTTCTATGACAGATTGGATGAAACATAAAAAATTCACACTTCAGCTCCGTTTTCATGCAAAAAACGCAAGAAGAGAATATTGGGAAAAAATTTGCACTCACAATTCAAAAACATTTTGTAAAATTTTAAATAAACTTTTGAATTATACAACATTATTTCCCAAAATAATTGCTATGTTTGTGATCCAGCACCCAATTATCTGCTAACAACTTTTCTAATCAAAATGTAAATTGGATTGCCCTTGGATTTCGTAGGAATAAATTTTTTCCTCAACAGCAAATTCAATATTTAGAAAATTAAGAAAGCAATCTACAAAGCTATAAAAGCTACTTTTCTTTCATTCTACCCTAAAACAGTATCCCAACCATCTTATTCAAAAATCTCAAAAACGATAAATTATTTTGAAATTGAACATCAATTTGATGTGGCTGACATCATCAACAATGGAAATATGCTCTAACTAATATGATTTTGTAACCAAACAAAGTTCCTTCCTATCAGTCTATTGCCCGAATCTTAGTATTTTGCAAAATCTTTGAACATATATTAACTTAACACATTATTTAACTTGTAACAAAATGCTTCACAGCAGCCTGCATGGTTTCATACCCTTCAGAGATAACCAATCTGCAATTTATAATATTCTGGCAAAAATCACAGAAGATGAACAAAATGAAATATTTCGTTTGTGTAAATCTTGATATCAAAAGTGTGTATAAAGTTGTCTATATCGAGGGTCTTATTTTGAAATGCTTACAACTTTCATATAATAGAAACATAGGAAAGTGATTATCTAATTTTCTTCAACTCGGAACTTTCCAGATTTGCTGAATACCCTACCTTTCTAGTATCAAAATCCTGCACAGAGGATTACCACAGAGCTGTGTTTTTTAATGCATTCGGTGTGTCATCTCAACATTCATGAAAAAATAGAGGAAGAGCTTGCATTCATTATCCCTTTAACATGGAATGAATGAATTAAATTTATTCATTATATTTCTCTAAAAAGTATCCAAATTTAGTAATCCTCTATGACCTCAGAAATCATGCACTAAAAAGATAAATATCTCAAGCTATTTGCATAAAAAAAAAAACCATGACTGTAGAACTGAAGATATTATCAATATCACATATAACAGTATTTTCAGTATATTTTACTATGGTTGCACAGTAATCAATAAGTTTTCTGAGAATCAATTTAAAGCATGCAATAGCTTGGAGAATTATTCTAGGTGTCTGAAAATGGATCTCAAATCCTGTTCTCCTGAAAATTGCTTTGCAGGAAATTCTTTCTATAAAAAAAAATCTAGCAGCAGGATTCAATTCTTCTTAAGCAAATAGCTAATGTTTTACATTTCCCATTTTTAATAGAGTACTGTCATAATATTCAAGAAATTCAATTAGTACAAAAAAAAAACAATAAAATTTGTTCTTTTTTAAAAATTTTAATGTATTTCCCAACTTGCTTGAAATTCCCTCAACTAATTCTAATCACTTTGAAATATTCTTCAAAGATTTAAAATTTCAAATTAAAATCTCTCTTTAATTGAAATTAATAACTATTTTACAAAATGTATTTGGAAAATATTATTGCTATTGATGCATCCAGAATATTCCCAGCACACTCAATTACTAGTTTTTTCTCTCTCTATTCATAAATTCACATATTGAAGCCACTCGTCAACTCCATTTTTACTGCAGAAAGTTTAGCTATTGTGGTAGCACTATATGTTTTCATCATTCTTCAAAAGATAGTCTAATTCTCATAGATAGCCACCCTGCACTTACATCATTGAAAAAATATCTCCATTCAGTCACCAAAAATAATTCAATGTATACTCTCCCAAGTACAAACTTTGATCAAACTAAACCAAAGAATATCCTTCCTGAGGATACCTGATCACTCAAATATAATCTGAAATGAGCAGGCAGAATGTTTAACCAAAGTTGCAACAAATACACCTTGGACTGAATGGATCTCTCCTGAAAATATTATTTCAAGCTTTATAAAAAAAAAATGACATACCAGATCACAATCAATAATTATCAAGGCATCAACTATTTCACCTACTAGGAGACATTCCAAACATTGAAGCACTCTTCCCTTGGTTCAAAAATTGGAATGAGAATATTATTTTGGCCAGATTACTCAATAAAAAAATTATAACAACCAGACTTTTAAACCGCTTTAACATCCAAAATGATCCACTTTGTCATGTGTATAACAACATTAATGACATTAAGTGCATAATTCTTTTGTACAAAAAGTGTACTTATGATAGAGACAAACTATGGGCTATCCTTCAATTAGATAAGCAAGGTAGTATTTCTTTCAAAATTTTTTTAATAAATGCAAACAAAAGCAATCTCAAATTTCTCTAGCAATGAAGCACTTCAATATCTACTAACTCTATAGACCACATTCTGTTATGGTCTCAATGGGCCTTTTTTACCTAATCTTTTTTTTGTGTAATTTAAACTCTCCACTTTGATGTACTTCTTCATTTGGACTTTAGAAACCTAAATATGAACTGAATTGCATCAGCGAAATTGCTCTGCAATTATTAATGGACTGAAATTTCTTTCTTCTTTTATGTGCGTGTGTATACTTGTGTTTGTTGATCATATTACTTGCTCTTTACATTTGAAATCAACAGGTAACAGCCTTGTTTCTATAAATTCTTATCTCTTACTTAGTTTCAAGTTAATTACATTAAGTACCATATGAAGACCACTGAAAATGCTTCCACTATTACTTTCCCAATTTTCCCCATTTTTTAAAAAAAATATTTTGTTCCAAATTTATTAGGATAAATAAAATAATGCCATTGTATATACATTTTTATATTACATACAGTTTTATCAAATAAATTTTAGCTTGAAATATTACTTTTCTACTAGTGTGCAAGTCACCAGATATGGATAGCGCAAATTGGTAAAAAATTACACATTTAGGAAAGTGAGATTGAAATATTACACAGTCAACACAATTGTAAAAATGCATATTTACTTGTACTAAGGATATAACCAATTCAAGAAACTTACATACGTATGTACATTTATTTGAATAAATCTTACCATTTTGTATTGTTATTGCTCTGGATTCTCTTCCTGATCCAAAACCATGGCCAAGACCATAGGACATTCCATCTTTAAAAAAAAATCAATTATCAATAAAAATATCCAACAATAAGTTCAGAGAATTATTTAATAGAAAATATTTTTTCAAAAATCAAAGCACCATACCTTCAAAGCTAACAAGTTGCCCTACAGCACGAGATACACCACGGGAGTCTTGTACAAACTGGACTTCCTGTACAATATTAGATTCATCCAAAACATTACCACAAGCAATACATACAACATTACCACAAGGAGAGTCTGTATCGATGTTTGTGGAACCACACTTATTACATTGAACTCCAGACATTTCTATAAAAATTAATTGATATTAAATCCATATTCAAAATTAATATCGGATTCAAATAATTTTTTAAGCTCTATAGCATAATTTTAGGATCATAAAAATTCTTTATATCAGAAATTTTAAAAAATAAATAATTTTTAATGTCAGTAGTAAAAAATAGGCTCATTAATTAAAACATTATGTCAGAAATTGACTTATTACCACTTTTTCAATTCTCATTACATAATAATTCATTTATTAATATTATTTTCCAAAACAAATATATATTAAACTGGTCATTTCTTTTTCGGTCAAAAAAGAGGTTGGGATAATTTTTTATATGAACTATATAAAGCATACATTAGAATGCTATAAATAAAATTGGTAGATTTTTCTTTTCTTTCTCTAAAAAGTTACTTTTTAAATCAGATTCAACATTGGTAATTTATTTTAATTTTTTAAGTAACTTATTCTGATCTTGGAGATTTCAAACTAAAAAATTTGCTTAAAAGAAAATGTATCTTACCTTTTCTTATTTTTTAAAATTTAATCATATCTTTGAAATGTGGAGAATATTTTTTCAATATATATATATATAAATGCAAATTATGTGCTTTTGAACATGAAAACTGGAGAAATTCAGTTGTTTCAGTTCAAAGTAAAAATAAAACACAATTTAAAATATTCAAAATTTAATTAAATGGATTTTTCTAAATACTTAGAATAGTTTGTTTGTTTGTTTTCTAAAAAAAAAGACAGAAAAAAAGAAGCTTTGTTTTGTAAATTAATTTCTGGTAAGTATATAGAAGTCTGTTATTTAAATTAAATAATAGGGGAAATGAAATAAACAATAAAAGTGGTTTATAAAACAATTTATTAAACTTTTTATTTTATAGAAGCATGCATTATGATCATGATTACTATTAAAGGAAACAGAAAAAAAGGAGAAAAAAAGGTAAAAATAAAGATTATAAGAATAGTATTTATTTCAAGGTATATATATACACAATACAAGAGGTTCAAACATTTCAAATATTATATATATATGTATATTTAAAAATGTAATTTTGAGTATAATGAATTCTTAAATGGAAATGAAGGGAGGGGAGATATTAATGAACATGCAAATTAAAAATTAATTTATTGCATCATATTTAAAAACTATCTATTACAGAATCAAAATAAGATTTATAACTGAAAATTATCTTTAAAAAATGTGTTAAAAGGCAAAACAATATGTGTGAAGGCAAAACAATTAAAATTAAAATCAATATAGGAAGACTACTTATTCAAAAGATTCTGATATGTCTTCAGGAAAACTTCAATACAGACATTTTCCTTAATTACGATGATTAGAGTAAAATTTTTAATTTAGTTCATTTTCTTAAATGGTAAATGTAACTCAATACAGAATATGTATTAAAATCTATGTTCACAAAGCATTTCTTGCAATAAAAACATCTGAAATGTTATGAAAATTCTTTGAAAGCAACAGTGCATCAAAAATAAGAATGTTGGAGAGGAAAAAAAGTGCTTATAGAAGAAGTTATGATTATGAGACCATTTTATATTCTTATGGATGAAATTTAAATTACAGTCTTTATTCATTCGATTTCCTATGCTTTACTGACTTTATTAAAATTGGATAAAATGAATGTTTCATTCACATATTTTATTTTCTTACTTTTAAGGGCAACTGAAGAAATAAAAAAAGAATTTCATGCATAGAGAAATGGCCGCCAAAAATGCACAATTTAAATTTTAAAAATAATTTGTACATAAAGCTGACAGCATTTCCGAAACTTTCTCAACCGTTTCTTCAAGCAAAAAAAGTTTTCATTAATAACTTTCAGGGCTGAGGCTAGCTGAAAAGAAACAATTCAAAATAACTTAATAAGATTTACACAATTTATTTTTTATTTTACCTTATTTTGATATTATTATTATTTCAATCATAAAACAAATGGAAATTACATTTAAATAATTCCAAATTAAAGTATGATAAAAACTATAAGCTACTTCACATGAGAAATAATTATTTACACCTCCTTGTAATTGCTTTTAAATAAAATCATTAAAACAAGAAACTTTGAAAAAATTCCAGATAATCCAGAATATGAAAGACAAATGAAACAGATGAGAATGAAATGGCAGTTTTTTCAAAAATAGGAATGCTCATCCATTATTGTTTTATATAATTGATTGGTGGGCAGTTTTAAAACTGGTCAATCGATTTTCACTCAAAATAGATCTTAATTTACTTTAGAACTTTTTTTTGGTTCATCAAAAGACACTCATATATGCAAATACATAAACTTTAGGAAATAAAATTCAATATTTTTTTACTTAATGCTTAATATTTTGTGTCTTTCAATTATAAGCAGCATAGCATTTAACGTACTTTTAACTAGTTCGCCATATACCCTCAACACTCCCATGTTCTACATGTACTAAATGACTGTTTAAAAAAATTGACAACAGTACTACAACCAGATGAAATGAACTTTCTTTTTGCAACAGTATTATTTGACCAATTTTAATTTATGATGCTATATTTATATCTACTTTTTTACATCATTATTATATATAAGATTTCAGAATTTTCAGGTAACTAAAATAATTTTGGGAAACCAGTTTGTAAATAGTTTAAGATGACACGCAAATCAAGATAAAAGCTATATATATATATATATTAAAGATTTATGTCATTGTTAGGATGAAGTATGATCTATGAAGAAGTGTTATTGCTAAAAGTTTAGGTAATAAATCAAATTTCTAAATAATAAAAGATCATTACTTCTTTTCTGATAAATAGGAAAGCAAATTTCACTCAAGATAATTTCATATTTACCTTTGCAAGTTTTTCATAAAATAAAGAGAAATACTTTAAAATATCAGTTTTAAATGGATAAAATTAAAATATGATTATTCCATTTATATTAATAAATCATTGCATGCATATGTTCATTTAATACCAAGAAAGATGAGAGTTGGAAATAAAATTAAGAAAATTCCCGTGTTCTATAAAAAAAAATCTTTTAAGAAATTTGATTAATTTTTCAATTTTTTAACACCCAAAATTTATTTTGAACAGATTGACATTTGCAAACATAAAACTAAGATATGAATTACTTTTGATATTATATAATGATCCATTTTTCCAACATAAAAATAAATATCGATTTAAAAAGTGCAGGAATTTTATTACCAATAAAATAAATTTAAAAAAAAACTGAGTGATGAGATTGCAAATCAAGAAAGGTTAATAAAACAATCATGAAATATTATAACTCTAATAAATAGAAATATATAGATATATTAACTGAGAAATTATTTTAAAAAACTGTTTACATATTTATGCATTTTAATTTTTTTCTTCAAAAAAAGCATGAAATTCTCAGCATCCATACTGTTCTTGAAAAGAGTAACTCTAAAATTGACAGTAACATGAAGGGGAAAAAACTTCGCAAGTCGATGAACGGACACGGAGTTCCGAACTCGCGACCTGAGGGCCTAGACAGTCGGTGACGCGTACCATGACGACTACACCAACTAAACTTAGATATTACGATGCATGAAAATTAATTATAAGCATATATTATAAGATTTAGGAACGTACTTACTTAATATGACTTGCTTTTACACGTTTTCAATACTTTCCACTATAAATTCTAAAGCTCTGAACAGTAATATTTAACCACGTGTATTGTGTTCATTTTATAATCCTTTGGAAAAGCAAATAAACATTGTCCGGTTTGTTGTAGTTTGAAGAAATTTTAAATGAATAAATTTAATACAATTTTCGTATTAACTTAATACTGATAGTTTTTATAACGATGTCGCTTTATAACACTTCATTGATACATCAACACACAGCGCTCTTTTTCTCTCTGTTTTGCTTACATCTGATCGGGCGATTGCATCGAGATTCTGTATTGACGTCACATCGACGTCAAAAGAAGATAATATAGATCTAAAAAACATTAATGTTGATTATATTTAAAATTTCCCATTATAAAAAGCTGAAACATTCAAAAGGTGTTAAAAATTATACAAAATTTTACATTATGAATTGATTTAGCTCACAACAGTACTTCGTGAAATATAAATCCTACAAATATAACATTTTCTTTAAAATTTGAGTTATCTTCCATTAAAAAGTTACATTTTAAAATTTGCAATAGCTCATTTAATTCATATTTAATAGTAATTATCCAACAATATGACGATTTCTTTTTTTGAAGATATTCTATTTAAAGACAGTACAATGTCAATGACGTCAAATATCGAAAATGAAGGATCAACGGCGGAGGGGGAAAAAACAACATATTCCTTTTATTGGTTTTGAAGTATGTTTCTTTTTATTGACATAGATTGACTTTAAGTTTTTTTTTATGTAAGTCCTGTTTTGAAGAAGGAAATAATGAATAAAGAAAGAAAATAATGATATCGAAGTGATATGCAAAGTAATTAATGAATTTTAAAATGATATATCTTTAAACTGTGATTACATGCTAGAATGACATAGGGATAACGAATATTTTACGAGCGGTAATTACGTAACCAATATCAAAAAGTTACAAATACCAGTGATCAATACTTTTCAAAGAGGGGTGTGATTTAAATCCTTGGTAGGATCTTACTGGTGATATTTCGATTACAGGCCTAGAATCAGGATAGAAAGTAACAATCCATACTATCTGTCCAATGGAAGCTTTCAAAAATGAGTTCAATCATGCATAGGGATCCCTTACTCACTGATGCACATTCCAGGAAAAGACCTCTCACAAAGACTTGTGGTGGGCGGCGGGACCTATTGATCACATGCAAAGAGCTTCCTATTTCACAAAGAGTCAGGCCCCACCTCTTCCTATCCCAACGCATGATAACGAACATCGCTGGAAGCTCTACAGAAAAATATTTATTTCTGTTTTTAAACAAGTTTCTGTAGATATTCAATGCTCCAAACAAATTTCATATGTGATATTCTTAACTGGATATAAATACCATAAGCATCAATTTTCTACGATTGAAACGATTTGATATTCGAATAATTAAATTTTCTGTGCCTGGTTAGTATTCCGCTGCTCTGAATAATTGCCCAATATTTTTAAAAACCGATTTATGGCTTATTTTCAAGCTCTTTTAAAAATAAAATTAATATTTCAAATAAATTGCCAATGATAAATTTCATGGGGTTTTAAAAACAACTGGGAAAAGATGCACAGAAATTCATTCAAATGTAAATATTTTTTTAAAAAATATATAACAGAAAATCTAAATGCTGGCATCACGTATATATATGAATACTTTTGTTTACATATCATCAATATTATGGTTTTTAATGTGGTAAAGAAAAAAAATGCTTTGTTTGTTAAAATTTCATGGATTTTAGAATTTATCGGGAAATAAATTATAATGTTTTCATTTAAAATATTTATTTATTCTTTTTGCTATAAACTGATTTTCTATAAAATATTTTTAATTGAAATAAAGTTAAATAAATTACGAGTTCAAATAAAATTTCTTCTGCTTTCCCCCTCCCTTCTACAAAGTATTCTGGGGGAATATAAAAGAGAACTGAAATCATTAGACTTGAAAATATAATCTCATAAATTTGCAAAAAAGTCATTTCAAGAAAATACCAGCAATGCTTATTGAGTTGCAATCAATCTAAACTAAAGATTTTTAAAAAATCGAATCGATATTTCTGAAAGTAAAGGAAGATAAATTGCTGAAAAAGAGTTGCAACCAGCCTTTCGATTGTCAGTCATGCATATTCTAGATTGTATTGTCTACACATTATTTTTATTACACTGGAGTCAATTCATGTGACGTAAAAGTCACATGTCATGTACTTCTTGCGCATGGCATTTAAGTTTTATCCGCACCGCTTTCGTGGATCAGTCTGCCGTTAACATTCTCTGCCAAGCGAAGCGGATGAAGCGGATTTTTTTGTTTACATTTTGAAGTTATAATTTTTGAGTCATTTTCTTTCCTCTTATTATGTGTTAACAGAGGAAATACTGGTGTGCTGATGGATACATGCTTTTATGTGAAGCACAAGAGTGACTGTCATGATAAAATGTTTTCTTATTTTGTTTTCAACAATCCTGACTTGGGTTGATAGCTTTGGTATAGATTTTTTCAAGCCTTCGAAGTCGATGATATGCTCCGATCATTTTGAAGAATTCCTTCAGTGTGTGTCCATTTATTAAATATAGCTGTTCCAGTAATTTGTTAGAAAAACTCTTCGAAGAAAAGAAATCGGTAAGCGATTTGCCGTCAAAAACAATCAAACAAAATCGTGAGTGCATTTCTAATTTACTTTATTCACATTGGACGAAATTTCTGATAATTTTGAATATGGTTAGATGGTTTTAAATTGTTTACATGAATATTACATTGCATTTTTTTTTACAAAATCTTTTCTAAATTAATTAATGTAAGCAAACAAATTCCTGTTGCAAAAATAACAACTGCTATAATGCTGAACTTAGGTGGAAGTGAATATTACTAGTTTTCTAATTACATTTGCAGATTTGTGATGGATTCAAAGTGAATTTATATCAAACAACTTTTCTATTGTTAAAAATCCAATGTCAATAGTTTATTGTATTTAAACCGAAATTGACTGTTATCATAATATCATGTTATACCATTGTGTACCTCAGTGATTTCTGCTTTAATAAATAAAGATCTTTTCATTGAAAATCAATTTCCATATCAGCATTTATTATATAATTTTTATTCCTAACTTCATTGCTAAGTGCATGTTTCAATTTTTTTTCTATTTCTTTAACATATCAATTTTGAATTATAAAATTCTGTGAAAGCATAAAAGTGTTTCATTCAACGACTCTTTATATCCTATTGAACTTCTCTCCCTCTCGGTACTTCAGTACTAACGCAAGCGCATCTACAGATTTGACGGTTTTTGCGCTAATGCGCCAATAAAGAGCCTAATCTGTAGCTGCGGGGACGTAGAATTTTGAAAGTGATAGGCGGTACTTAAAAACCGCCAAATCTGTAGCTGCGGTGGCGTTAATACGTAAGTACCAAAGAAACAAACTGTTCTTTATTATATAGAATGTTTCTGTTGAATAAAATTGATTTCATTATTTACATTGACATTCTTGTCATACTGTGTTTATATTATTTACCTGTTTATATTATTACCATACCTTTTATATTTCATAATTTGAAATTGTAAACATAATTTATTCAATACTAGCCGCCTTTGGCGACCAGCCGGTTCGCCAATCTTAATTCTCGTTAAAATTTTAATAATTAAATATTCTATGCAATTCCTACTTTTATAGCTTCTTCATCAAAATATTTTAAAACATGAAATTTTGATAGTCATATAATTCACTCATAATATTATAAAGGCCTTCAGTCATAACGTAGTATGTATCTCTCGAATTTTCTGTTAGCTCCCGTAGAATTTATACTTTAAATTAAAGTTGAAAGTATTAATCTGCAATTAATATAACAATATTTTTTACTGAAACAAAGTATTTTTTTTTGTAATATGATTACTGAAAACAGTCACTGAGCGTTTAAACTTTATGGGCACTAAAGAATATCTTTCTTAATGTATGTCTCAAGAATTTGTCAACAAAATTTTCTCAGATTCATCATGAACAGATCGAGTAATTAACAATGTTTAATTTTAAATGCATCAAACACTAAGAAAATGAAGCAAATCGATTAATATAATCGGTTGAAAACAGGTTAAAACAAACTACTTAAAAAAATTATGTACTTAAAACTATAAGCATATACAAATAACATACTAACATAAATACAATTTAATTACAAAAGCATGCAACTAACCTAAAAATAATTTAAATCAAGTCCGGAATCAGTCACAACAATCAGAACACAATGCGCATTCGTGAATTTTCAACGCCAGTTACGGTAACGCAAATGCGTGAATTTTTCTACGCCAGTTGGAGAAATGGTATACAGATTACAAATTTTTAATTTCCTTTATTCGGTTTTATTTTAATTCAAACGTACTTCAGAATGAATCTGAAAGATTGGTTAATTAACGATATTTAATTTTAAATGCATGAAACTTTAATAAAATAAACAGAATCGTTTAAAATAATTGGCCGAAAAATCTGAAGCCTAACCGCATTGGCGTGGGAATAAAAAAAACTGAAGCCTTACTGATTTGGCGGTGGGGAAAATGAAGATTTTTTTGGCTTAGTTTTTAATTTAAGTTAGTTTTTAATTAATAATTAAAATTATAATTAAGAATTCAAAAAAAGTGATCCCAGGTGCACATTCCCTACCTCCAAAGTGTATATGTACCAAATTTGGTAGCTGTTGGTTGAATGGTTTGGTTTGTAATGCGCCAACACACACACACATTCAGCTTTATATAAGTACTAGCCGCCTTTGGCGACCAGCCGGTTCGACATTATTACCACTCGCTACAATTTTCAATTAAATATTTTAAGTAACTGGTCTCATAATAGATTCTCAAACAAAACATTTTTAATCTTCAAATTTTGATAGTCATACCAAACTTATACTGTTGTTTAGATCCTTTTGTTCAATTTACTATATATATTTTGCTAATTTGTTGCCATTTCCGGTAAAACTTCAACTTTAATTTAAAATGTAAATGACGAAATTGCAATTAATATTAAGATATTTTTTAATAAAACCAAGCGTTTTATTTTATTTATCCTCTTTATTGTTATTTATTAATTATTATTATTATTGAATATGAGTATTGCAAACAGAATCGCTCGGTATTTAAGTCTTATGTTAACTACAAAATATTTTTCATAGTTTATGTAATATCTAAAACACTAATTCAACAAAAATTTCTCAGATTCAGCATAAAATTCAGTTTTTAGTTTTGCTTTCAAGAGGATTGAAATGAAATCAACAATAATATTTGGTTCCGGTCTATAAATATATTTCAAAAATTATGAAGTCTAAATTTAATGCAGTAAGGTATCATATTCTGAGAAATATTCTGGACACACCAAATTTTAAATAAATGAAAGAATGAATGTTTCTATTTTCCACGATCAACCAAGACTTATTTATGAAGTTTTGAATGTTAAAATTGTAGAAAAACTCAACATTTTCATAATCTTAGGCCACCTGCTTATCTTAGAAACCTGCGTGCTGATGGGCGTATTTTCTTTGAAACGATCGATGAAAAATCTAAAATTATCCTTTTTTTATTGAATAGTGATATTCAAATGTTCATAAATCAGTCAGTTTAACTGATTGATTTAGTTGATTGGAAATGAACTCTTTTTATTTAAAATATTAGTGTTTCAATGACATTTTGTTATTCGTGATTTCCACAGCAGAAGCTTTATGTAAAATCAAAAATTCGTTATTTATTGGAGCATTTATTGAATCAAGTTACATAAAATAAAATTTTCCATTTAGATCATTTTAGCAGATCTATGTCTTACTAAAGGTTTACAAATTAGCTGTGTGGCCCTGATTTGAATGGATATCCTGTTCATATTAAACAAAACTTGCCTTAAAATAAAACGGATTTATTGGATTAAAAATATAGAGAGTGTAAAACATCATAAAATAATTTTTCTTGAATTTATTTTTTAGAAAAAATAATATTTCATATTTGTTTCATTTCCTACAGACGCGTGCCGAAAATTATATTTTTGCAAATTTCATTTCCAAAAAAAATTAATTTATTTTTAATTGGAGCTTTAATCAATGTGATGGCAACACTTTGAAAAAAGCTAATTTTTTCCCATGAATGCGAAACGTGCTCGTGCCGCTTAATTTTTATTTTGTACGAAAAAAATTGTTGAAAAATATAGTCAAAATATTTATTTAAAAATTCATTAAAAATAGAAATTTAGTTTTAATGTTAAAACATTGGTATCATTTAAAAGATAAATTTTTGATCTTTAACTTCATGTAAAACTCTTTTTTGTGCGGTAATATTTTCGGAAGTTATAGCAGAAACAAGCCAAAATTTCGCTTAATTTTTAAATAAATAAAATTCTAATTAAAAATTCGAAAAAATAACCCCCAGGTGCAAATTCCCGGCCTATATACGTGCCAAATTTGGTAGCTGTAGGTCAAATGGTCTGGCCTGTAGAGCGCCAACACACACACACACACACACACACACATCGAGCTTTATTATAAGTATAGATAGATATACTAATTTGAGTTTCATGTTCTTTCCTCTGAGCAAACTGAAAACATGAAAGTCTCAATATTTATAAAAGTAATTACATGAGAAAAAAAATAATAATGTTATTAGTAAGCCTTAAAATATTAACTTATCTAAGAGTAATATTTATTTTTAAAAAGGACTAACTTGGGGGAACTATATTCATAAGATTCAAAATTCAATACTATTTAAATAATATGTAAAAAAGAACATGTGTAATTTTTCAAAAACACTGCCAGTCATTTGTCAAAATGTATCCTTCGTATAAAAAAAAGGGGGGGGGGGAGGATATGGGGAAGGAAAGAATAAAGCGGCACCAAACGAATTAAAAAGCAATTTTAATTAATTATGCAAAAACAATAATTCTATTGAAAATACTAATTAAAATTTTAATATAAGAAATAAAATTATATAACTAAGAAAATTTGGAGAAAATAATTCAAAATAATATTTTTAAAAAGATCAGAAGTTTTTAATAATTGATCGTCTAGCGTAATATTTACTAAACAATGGTTTCGTCAACGTTATCGGCAGACATCACGACATGCGCAGAACGGTTGAAAATTGAATAGAATTGGTTTGTTTGGTACCTGACACGTGACCGTGAATTGACCCCATTATATTTTATTTTTTCAGGGAAAGTTTGAATAAAAGAAACTATATTAAAAAAATAATAAATTCCATTAATTATAAAATATTGATTATCAAAACTAAAATACCTTCAAATTAACATTCTTTTATATTAAAATAAATTATTCATTTTTTTAAAAATGCCTATTGCAAAATTTTTAGCCATGTTGCATAGAAAATGTTTAAAAAATCGGTGTCTTGTAGGATATAGATAAATGCGTGTTTGTGTCTCTCCAAACTATATACTTTTAGGAAATTAAAAAAAATATTTCGTGCAAATGAAATACTTTGAAATGTTATATTCTAAACTTATAGTCGATAAAAATGTCTTAAAATTATTTCATAATGAAAATAAAATTTATAGTGTGATGATTTAAAATGAGACAATTTCTACCGATTTAAAAAATACTGTGTATCTAAAACATAATTACTGAGCCAAATATCAAATTTGCTGAATATTTTTTCTTTAATTCTTTCAATTCTTTAAGGCTATTTCCTTCTGAGAATTTGTTATTAATTGAGAGCATTTGGGAAAAATTCAGAGATTTAGTGCAAAAATTTCACTCACTCACTCACTCACTCACTCACACACACACACACATACACACACACACACACACACACACACACACACACACACTTACACGTGTGTGTGTGTGTATGTGTTAATTTGAATGAAAAATACTAATTTAAATATGACAACCCTTTTGTTTGAGCACGTATGTATGTATGTGTAATTCTTAGCTTTCTTATGAGTACAAACATTTCCGCACTAAATTGTTGTTTGCACATGAAATTGTTTTGGAGAAAAACTGAAATTAATTTTTAAGTTAAATGAATTTCATTTTTGGAGAATTAATGCCTTCTTAAATGATACAGAAAAAATAATTAAATAAATTTTTTTCAAAACATGTCAATTTTTCTATAAGAATTAAGATTTAAAATGGGAGAGCATTAGAAAAGTATTATTTTAAATTACATTTCATCCAGATACTTTTCCCTCTGTTTTTCGAAATGTGTTAAATTTGAAACAATGCAACGTTAAAAATTCCTACTGATTAAAATTTGTGCATCGGTAAAATTTGCAGATGTTTTGTGCTTGGGGGGTTCCGTCCTCCATTCGCCCTCTTCCTGAGTTTACTCGGCCCTTTACCACCTTTTATGACTCTACTTCTGGGGAAAAACTCTATCTGAAAAAGAGGATCAATATCTTTCATTTAAATAGACAATTACTAAACACATGTCGAGACTTGAATATATTTTTTCTACACCAGTCTTTCTGATATTTGCAGTTTTATTTTGTTTTGGGCTTCTTGCATCTTTAAAAGCTTTAGTTTTAAATAAATAAAAAATTGTAATCAGAATAATTTTATTTTATTGTTCACCATATTTTAAATTGATAATTTTTTAAGAATCTCTTTTGAAAACCGCTGGCGAATATGTTGTAAGTGGAAAAGGAATAAAAAGAGTCGTGGATACCCTTCAACCTAAAACCGCAAAGTAACAACAAAGTAAGGGAAAAGGAAAAATCTGTGAATGCATTGAAAAGTGAACGGACCGATTATTCTTGGAATTATCGTATCATTGAATCGCATGTCACTGAAATTTATCGGAGTGGTGACTTCACTGGAAAGTGCGAAGTCACCGCTGCTCTTAATGATAGCGACCTTGACTTTACGATATTCGCATTTGACAATGCACTATCCAATAAAGATCATTTTTAATTGCCCGTGACTTGACTTTCTGATGGCATTTATTCTGTTCACTCTGCTGGCGCCATCTATTGTTAGAATATAGAACTAAAGTAAACATTTTAAAGAAATGACATTTATTTTTAATTCAACTTTTTCAGAAAACGCTTTAATCCATTAAATAAATTAAATAAATAGTTTGAAAAAAATCAGATTTAAAAAGTAAGTTGAAATAGATAAATTCATTCAATCACACGTTACTTAAATTATAAAATTAAGTATTCATTACAATTAATAAATTTTGTATTTAATACTAATTAATAAATTTTATATTTAATAATAATTAATAATTTTTAATAACGATATGATTGAAATAACAGATATTTGGAACAAATATTTAAGAATAACAATCGCAAAATTATTTGTTATTTAAAAAATCGTGGATTATGCATCTCTAGAATGACCATTAGAAGAAAAAAAAGCATTAGGAAGGAAAAGGAATATTTTATTAATACTGAAATTTTATCTTTCATAAATTAATCTAACAGAAAAAATTGTAAATGCTTTCGAAAAAATAATTTTCTTAACAGTTCTTTATTTTCATTTAAAAATAATAATATTTGATACTCACTTCCATGTATTATTTGAATAGCAAATCTAGTTACGAGAGAAAACCATTACTTCTTTCATTTTAAATTACATTCCTAACTCAAAATACTAAAAAGGTAACATTTAAAAGGACAATTCAAATGATGTGTGGAAATACACAATATTTTTTATTTAGTGAAATATGCCATCATCATAAACTACAACAGCTCGTCAAGGATTCGCTGGTTGAATGGATAAGACGCTGTTAACTAAGCAAAAGGCATTGCGTTGGAAACTAAAAAAAAATTGATTTCCTATAAATGTTGCTTATTAAACAATAAAGATATACTATGGATGATAGAATTTGCTTTTCAGTCTGTAATTAGTAATTAGGTTTAAATATGAGAATATTTATTATTTGCATAGTAAAAGTAAACACGTTGCACAATAAGGGAATAGCAAATATCGTACAGTTACGCAATTCAATTTCAGTCAATATAACAAATGTTCGATATTTTACACGGTTTCAGTATTGTAAAACAGTAATAGTCCCCCCCCCCTGAAATTTTACCATATAGTGTGATATTTGGGATGTAAAAGTCGAAAATTAATTTATCAAGAGAAATTTGTCGATATGTTACTGCCAATTTAGCTCTTTCCATCTGCACCCGTCCTCAAGTCTCCAGAATTTACAGTTAGAGTATTCTTTCTTTGGTATTACGTTACATCTTCATGTATACGTCATAATTTATAGTCGAATGGGACTATGTTACTCTAGGTTTCTTTACATTTTCAAAAGTTTCACTTTAATATTGGACCACAATATAAATATATATAAAAAATAAAGACTTGTTAAAACATTTATAGCTATTCGAATGAAATGTGAGTATTTTTGCATTTCGCAAAGAAATTTTTATTTTAAGAGTTATAATATTTTCGAAATAAAACGTTGTTACAGTTATTATGCTATGAACTTGTCTTCATAGAAAATCATGCATAAAAAGAAGATAAAAACGAGAAACAACATTAAAAAAATTACCACTCTAAAATAATCATGAAGATTAAATGTTTGTTACATAAAAACCAAAACACAGAAAATATTGAATAAATAAATAAAAGAAATTAGAAGAAATGAAACCGAAAATTAGAATTACATTAGTATTACAATTATTAAAATAAAAAAATATATCACATACCCTGCAAAAATATACATGCCGATTAAAAAGAGCGTGTGCACAAAATTCGATTGTGATCGAGTCAATAGTTTTTGTACACCTGTTTTATTGTGATCTTCCGTATATGAAATGATTCAGAAAATATATACAAACTCCCGATTATCTGAGGAACTGGAGGGACGGCAAACATTAATGATCCGAAAGATGATCAAAAAGGTTAAAAATAAACGTAGAAAATATTTGAATAATTTTTACTTACAGTGGGTGAAGTCCATTATGATGGAGAAAACGTAAATTTTTGTACTTATAAGGGTCTTCGTTTGCTTTAAAAAACAACAGTTAAAAAGTTCTTATTTTTTAGAATAAAAACGATTGTTTTTGGTAGATTCAACATAAAAATATTACTTGTTGCTTCGGCTCTCATAGCCGAACATAGGGATATTTCTGCAAATCTATAGTTTCGGTGTCCTCATCATTTTACATATCAGAAATTTAGAGAATGACTTACTTTTATTTGTGTTTGGATAAACGGAGTCAATTTGTGTCTTTCGGCTTGGAAACATGGATTTTTTTTTAAAATTTGTAACTGAAGTTTTTACTGCGTTTGGAAGTATCTGATTTTATTACATTTGTAAATGCATAAAAAAAGTTTAATATTGCTCATACATATATATCGAAAACACTTGTGTATAATAATTCCTTCCGATTCCCCTTCGAATGGATTGCATTCTATCGAAGACGCAGAAGCTTTCCAGAATGGGTTGAAAATCGTATTAAAACGGATGCATTTTCTTACAGCTAAATCGTTTGATGATTCACTTTATCAAAGCAAATATTTCTATACTCAATCTGTGAAAAAGTGTCATCGAAATATTCAACATTTATTAGTGAAGATACATTTTTCCAAGACTAATTAAAAGGTTTCTACAGTAAAAATCTATTATTTCTTATTCACAATACGAAAAGTAATAGCTAATTGGAATGAATTATTTATACGTAATACTGCATGTTTTGAATAATTTCAGAAAATCTTTATACTTATGCTAGCTGCCTTTGGCAACCAGAGGCTTCACCGGAACTAATTGTTATTTTTAATTTCAGTCATATCATTTATGTAAAACTTCATGTACTTGATTCTTTCAAAGGGTCAGACATCGAAACTAAGTTATCTTAACAGTCTTCCATTGAACTTACTTATTTAAGAACACTATGTACACGAACTTTCCTACTGGAGACCACCTCCATGACATCATAGAGCTACTATGTCTGGTTCCTAATATTCCAAATTTAGAGGTATTGCAACTTCGCTTTTTATTTTTCATCTTGTAAACTACAAAGACATTAAATAGAATCCTCCATTAAACTTCGATAATGGAATAAAATCCCTCGATCAAATACTTCATGAAACAAGTTCGGTTTCATTTAAAACGATGAAAACATTGTTGTGAAATGTACCTAAATGTTTGTTTGAAAGCTAATTAAATATAGACTAAAGAATTTTATCGCAACTAAATGGCATCATTGAAAGGATCATTTTTTGGACCTTTCAATGGTGTAAAAATAATTTTTGTGCAGGGATGTTTATGGAAGTTATCGCGAAAAGACGTTAAAACCGAGTTTATTTTTTAGTTGATTAAATTTCTAACAATAATTTTTTTAAACTTCTAACCGAGGAACACATTATTATTTTCGAAATATTTGGGCCAAATTTGGAATTTCTTGGTCAAACATTCTGACTGGTAATAAAGCTTAACACAAAAGAAAAAGAAATTTTCGCTCGCAACCAATAAGGAAGGAAGTGGGTTCAAAATATTTTTTTTTAAGTAAAAAGATTTTTCGAAACCAGTTGTTGTTTTTAGTTTGATTCAATTCATGAAATTAAAACTTTCACAATTTTATTAAAACTTGAAATAGTTCCTCGCATAATGCGGTTCACTCGTCGTGCTCATCGACAGATGGCAGAAACAGAAAAATTATGGAAGGGTTTGATAGTTTCCGCACTAAGTAATAAAATGAGCAGAATGATTTGAGATATTAATTATTTTTTTTATTTCGCTTTCCATGCCCGAGACGCCTTTAACATTTGTAATATTTTTACAAAACTGAAAATCAAATTCGATTTCTAATTATTATTTTTTAAAGAAACCAAACAAATTAAGAAAAAGAAGCAACTTCTAGAAACCAATCAGAAAAACTCTGTCTGAAAGTTAGCTTGATGTTAATGCATAGCAGCAAACCATATGTTATAGATATGATGGAAACAATATTCCCAATAATGCGTTTATCTGCGTCGACCACTATGAAATTTTTACTCATCTTCGTCGTTAAATATAGAATTTATAAAGTTAAATTGTATATTATGACATAATATTTTGGAAATAAGAGGATGATTGTCCCAGTGAATTTCTTATAATAACAACTCAAGTAATATTTTAGATTAAAATAAATAATTTTACGTTAAACTTTACTTTCAGCTTAGAAAATTTATTACATGCGATAAAAAGGATTTGGAACAACATTCTGCATTTTTTGCTATTCATAATATTATTAAGGAAAGACGTATCTAATGGATGTTAGGTGAAAAGTCTCACAGACTCAATATCGGATAATGACGATTTATATGGAAACACAAAACGCAGAAGAAGCGTACACAAAGCAATGCTTGAGAATTCGATCGCATATATGCAAGAAGCATATAATTAGTAAAGAATCTATAGCATAAACTGTCCATAAAGAATTTCCTAGAAATGAACACTCCAAAGAGATAATTCAGTTCTCAGTATTCGATTAATCACCTGAACTCTGTCTTTCAAACTTTTATAGAGATTTCGTGATTGGGAAAGAGGCTTCTAGAATGATATCATATCTTCGCTCCTAAATATGGATACCGCCCAAAAATTCCTGTAGTTTCAGGAATTTTCAATTTTTCTACCAAAGTCGCCAAATACGTCATGAATTTTGTCAACAAGGCCGGGGCTTGTTCATCTAGCATCAGTTGAACAGCCATTAAAAAATCGGCAAAACTCTCTTCCTAATCAGAAAACTATCTTCATAAAGAAAAACATGGTAGATTCTTAATACTGCTGCCCTCTTCAAAGATTATACTCCCCGACAGTTTCATTTCTCACAGCTGTGATAAGCCAATTGATGGGAATAATTTTGGCTTGCCGTTGGGTGAGTTCTGAAGACTGTAAATGATATCGTGCAATATTTTTAATGGCAGTATAAGATACCCAATTCGATTGCATTTTTAAGTCCAGAATTTTCTATCCCTTCGAGTTATAATCCAAACTTGAACACATTCTTAAAATCGGAGAGTTGTTGCTCTGACATTGTAACGCGTTTTCATTCGTTCATTTGATAGATAAATCGACTTTCTTCAAAACTTGTGCACACCTTCTAAAGGTGCCACTAAATTCTTCATGTATTCATTCGGCGGAGAAGTCTCATCATTCGTTCATCCATACAGAATATTAACAAGGAAATCGCAGCTGTCGACTAAAAAGCCTTTCCGATGAAGTTCATCCAGTCACTTCATCGGGCTTTCTTTCACTTTAGCTCTCCAATAAATTAAAAGGAAAAATGGCAAATGTGTATTAAAACCAATCTGATTTTTTGAAACAAATAAGGAAAGATAATTTACTATCTTCGATTAAATAGCTAGATTGTGAGCAGGTTGCAGTGCGATCATGCAATGCTGGTCTCAGAGAAAAGCGAAGAATTAAAAGCTGTGCCTTGATCCGATGCATGTCGTAATAGAAAATAAGACTTTGAAGAGTTTGCCACCCGTAGTCGAGGCTTCCTGGTTGGGAGTTGGAATTACATCTATCCATTAAGAAAAACAATCCATCAATAATGGGAAGTATCAATTTTCTTTCGAAATTATAGGGAAAGGAAACAGAATATCCGAAGTTATTCTCTCGAATGGTTCACCCATTATATATAGCGCTACAAGGGACCTAATTTCTTATATTTGGACCTTTTCGGGCTCCACAAACATGGCATTCTCTGCATTAATTCTCAATGTCGACAAAAAGTTGATCAAAGCAATATCACTTTCGAATTTACTTAAAGTTTTCATGAATTCAAAATGCTCTCTGCTTGCGCTGTGATGAGTCTGCCGTAGAACTTCAGGAATTCAGCTCTTTGAAAGAATCGCTTAAAATCTTCCGTCACCATTCTCCCATTTACAATATAAAGCTCCATCTTTAAGATATAATAAATTCTAAAGAGCCCAATACCATTTTTATGATAAGATTCTTAGAAACAAATTTCTTGCCAAGAGATCGATATTCTGAATTTAGTATCTTCTCCAGAATTGGAATGATATCTGAATCTTCCAACTACGCTTTTGGGATTTGAAGACCATGAAACAGCAATTTCGTTGTTAAAACTTCTACTAAAATATCCATTTCAACTGCAAACTTTTTTCCAGCATTCGAGTGATGTTTGTAGCCAAGTCAAAAGCCAACTCGAGAAAACCTGACCAGTCTGGGGAAGAAATTTTCTTCCGTGGAGGGAATAGTGAAATTGTTCGCTAGATTTAATGATGGTAAACAACTATTTTAGCATGACGCAAAACATTTTTTCAAACTTAACCAAGTTCTGTTGTTTCTTATGGCACTTGCCACGGACAAGCCCTAACCAAGTTCTTTCTGAAGGAAGCTGTGACGTTTCTTCGATTTAGATTATTTTGAAAGCCCTGCTCGATTCAGATTATTTTGAATACCGATGCTAGTAATTCCTTCATGACTGGCATCAGTATTCAAGATAAAATCTTTGTTAGTCAGTGGAGAGGTACAAACATGAGACCGTTGCAGACTTTTCCTATACTTATACTTGGTCTAATTAAAATTAGTTTCAGCTTCGGTTAATTTAGTTTTGCTATTGCTGAAAAGCTTTATACAAAGCTAAGATAATAGGTGCATAATTCAAAGGAACTACGGGGACAGTGTTCTGGCTTGGGATGAAGCCTATCAATAGAATCGTAATCTTATCTGGATCAGTTGAAATTACTTCAGATGATATAACGTGCTCAAGATCACCTTTGGGAAGAATCTGCATTTCTTCGGGATTAAGTTAAGGCTAGCATTTTGTAGTCTCTAAAATGTCTTACGAATGTTGTTTAGATGCCCTTCAAATACCCTACCATTATAATGTCATCATGCTATACTAAGTATGCTTCAGACAAAAGATCACATAATAATGTCTCCATTAACTTTTTAAATGCGGCCTAAGAGTTATTCCACTGTTGATCATTTCCATAATTAGACTCTCAATTTCTACTTTCTTGGCAAAGGGTGAAAAACTTTGATGTTGCTTGATTGATTGAGTGTAAGCTGTATTAAATATAGGTTGTGCCAAATTGTAATGGCCAAAATAAGCTTCACAAATAGGAAACAAGTTCTGAAATTTTTCAAATAGTTTTCGTACCTCGGTTCTTTGTTCTTCATTAAGTTCTTCAAGGTTTTCCAAATTCTCTTGTAAATGTTGAATGGAGATACAAGAACTCTTTGGAAATTCTAGTGGACAAGCGACGCTATCCACTTTCGGTTCACATTTTGAAACAATAGTACCTTTATGTTTCAAATTCAGATGGTTTCTCTTTTCAAATCAACGAGTGTGTCCGCCACAAGGATACTTTTCTGGTATACATTACTCAGAAAGTCCTCTACAGCATATTAAAATTGTCCAGAAATTTTGGGAATCCAAGTATCAGGCATTCCGATTTCTTTGGTAACATTGCCTTCTGCTAATATTGACCAAGATTTTGGATGCAGTATACTGTCTGGAAACAAAGGAATTTCCTCTCGTCTCTTCTCCTAATCAATTCGTGATTTTATTTCATCCTCTTTATCAATCCCGCAACCTCCTCAGAACGGGACAAATTTCGTCTTTCGCTCATTAAATACTGATGAGAATTTCCATGCTAACTGCCATGACATGCAGAGGAAAAGATCCTGACTATTCTCATCGATGTGTGTAGCTGGAAGTTTCAAGGAAGCATCCAAGAAGGATTCACTATGGTAATTTTAATGACGAATTTCCTTAGAACATACATAAATGACAATAGAGATGCATTTATGGAATATTTTGAAAATGAGCTTCTTCAGCGGATCAAGATGAACTTTCAACGAAACTCAAAAGTGGAAATTCAGCGAATGAAGTTGGTTTCAACATTCATATTTATGTGAAATTTAATTCAATTAATTATTATGACATGAATATGCTACGGTCAATGTGAATAACCGGTCATTATTAGTACTAGCCTGTTTGGTTGGTGTTAGTAAAAAATTCAGAGGATATAAACGAGAGAATGGTGAGCACAAAAAAGGAAATGCATCATCCGAAGGGATGAAACATTGTAGCTTGACCTGCTTGTAGAAATAATAACTGAAAGTTCACTTCCTGGACGATTTTATCTATTGGTATGAAAATTAAAACTATCTTTAAAAAAAAAGATTCGAATCCCCCCCGCCCCAAAAATCCAAAAAGATATGTAGTCGAAAAAAAGGTGGCCTTTTCAACCAACTTTTTATATTTTTTAAATCTCTCTACAATTCTATTGTACAAAATTCATGAACGGCGGGAAAAAAGCAGAAAAAAAAAAGAGCTACTATTGTAATCAAGGATGAGGAAGAGAATACAGAAGGCGACAAAACAAAAACAGGAGGAAGGGTGCACACGGGAGCCTAAAAATGAAACAGCGAAAAAGTTCATCTAATAGCCAAATCCTTGCTATCGTCAGCATCCCATTGCAAGTGGAATCCATTAGTTTCAGTTGGGTTCGAAAAATGTTGAGTCGCTGTGGGCTTCTTTCTTGAAGAAGATTTGCTAATCAGGTTGAAAGCTAAAGAGAATTCCAAAGTTTAAGATAAACGCATCTACTGTTTATTGAAACAAAAACGTTTAGCCAACATTCGAATGCGCGGATGCATTTTTACCATTTATTTCTTCTATAATATTATCAAATTTCGAAGCAATTGTGTTGTTGCAAATTGTATCATTTTTTTACCTATACGAAAATGATATTTTCCGACTTTTGAAAAATCCGCCTTGTTTCTCCAATGTTTAGACGATCAAGCTATTTTAATTAAAGTTTGTGTTTTTCTTTAACTCGGAGAGGGCAATCTTGTGATAAGGCTGAGTGTGCTTCTTGAGAGTTTATGGATTTCGCCAGATCTAAGCTAAGCCAGCATGGATGATACCACACGAGTTGCAAAGCTCTTTATTCTTTCCACAAATTGTAGTAGGGTATTTAAAACCAATCCCACTTTGTCTGAGCCGATTCATAAAGAGTTGAATTATTCGAATTCGATTCCGGGTGCTGCACCCGTTATCGTCACAAGTATACTCCCAAACTTTCCCACTTAGTCTAACGAAATGTCCCGCCTGAAAAATTTCTATGCCGTTGATCTCTGTAAGTTCTTCTGATAAGGAAATTGATGTGAGAGTACCAAAGAGAAGAAATGTTCTTGAAATATTTTTCCATATATTATCTGCACACATCGGGATTACATTTATTTTTTCTAAACACAGTAATAAATGTGATAAATATTATCTTTCATTGTCTAGTGAATAGCACATTCGAAATATCTGCATATCGATTAATATTTTATTTGATACCGCTTTAAAGAAGTATTGGGTTTGAATGGTCTATTTCCGATTTAGGTCTTTATGGCTGACAACAATATTAATTTCTTCCTATTGCCTTTGACTCTTAATACAGTTAAAAAGATTTTTTTTAAAGCTCAATGCTAATTTTTTCTTTAGCGTTTATCTGGGAAACAAAGTTCCACATCGTCAAGGCTTTTTGTTACCATTTGTGAGATGGATATAGCCCGGATAGTTTTTGAAAAAGCTATATAAATATGTGCATGCATTTGGAACACAAAGATTTGTATATCGGATTCATTTGGATATAATTGAAATATCTTTTAAGGAGATTAGATACTTTACGATTGATGGCAATGAGGATTTTTCCAATTCAAAAGTTATTCAGGAAATTTTCTTTAAACTTTCTGAAACTTTCAAACCAATAGAATAAATATTTAGAGAAATATGAGGTGATGTTAACTATATTCCGGCCCAACTCACTTTTACAAAGTTTCAGTACAATCTATTGTTTTACTAATTGTGATTAGTAAATACAAATGCCATAATTAAAAGTAAAATGTCTTCTTTTACTGTGATGGTAAAAAGTGCAGGGCAGGGAATACTTTAAATGAAATATTTTCAAATTTTTAACTGTCAAATTTTTTATTGGAACCTTGAAAAGACAGAATTTGAATTCAAATTAATGTTACTGTGGATGGTAACCTTAGTTTAGTTTAGTCATATTAACGTCCCGTTTTAAAGCAACACTAGAGTTATTTTGGGAGGGACCTCGCCATTTTGAGCCGTGGTCAGATGGCGAGGACGGAACTTGAGCTGGTCCCTTCATCTCCACGCTTCCAGCCGCATTGGAGGGGGGGGGGCGTTTGATACCGGTGAATTTGACGTGCACCAGGCCCGCTTGCACGACGGCTCTTCGGTGGAATCGGGCTTCGAAGCTGAGGCCCTCCGGTTTCGTAGTCGAGACCTTACCAGCAGGCCACCCCCCGCCCAGTATATGGTAGCAAGTATATATTTGTATAAACTGAGCAACTTTCAAAATCACTATTGATAATCCGATACGGCATATCTGAATTGTCCAGAACCGACGGGAGCTCCTTGGATCAAACATTCCGAACGTATTGGCATTATTGTTTTCTCCTTTGCCAATACAGAGCACAATCTTAGGTGCAATATACTGACTGGAAATAAAGGAATTTTTTTTTTCTCCGGCTATCTCTATCTCATTCTTTTCAAAATCAATAGTAAAGTTAAGAGTTAAAGTTAATAGTAAAGTTAGTTTGAAAGAAGCTCCGGCTTAGAATACATCTATCGGTGTTATTAGCAAAGTAAATTCTATATCGACATTTTTTGAACCAGATACACCCATTTCCCCTGACATTTCATAGTAGTCTTAATAAAATGTTAGAATACATATAGAAAATTATTTTTTCAATTTCTGGGCCGAGTCTGTTCTTAAAAGTGTTACATTTGCACTTGTATCCCCAGCCTTAATCACGGAATACCAAAAATAGATTTTTTCCAAATGCAATCCATTCCTCCCTTCACTGTTTGCAGAAGCTTTCAGTCCTTCTTCAAGGGATTTATTCAGAAAAGGCAGACTTCGCCCCTTAAGAGTGTTTTCCTGGTTAAACGCAATTACTTGGTTCTCTCGCTGCGCGTACCTCTTTTTATTGCCTTTCCAAAAAGCTTCGCTCGGAGAAGTGCTTTTCTTTCCGGTTTCAAGACTGATGGATGATTTCCCCAACATTTTTAATGGAGATTTAAATTTATCGTCGCTGTGTTTATCGGCATCGTCCTAAATCCCTTTTTACTGCACGTATCCTGCGACTTTGAAACGATTTTCAAAACTTTTTCTATATTTCATGTTACACAACAAGGCAGATTTCAGTTCCTGTATATTCATCAGTCTGGTTGAAGGTCTCTGATGGTGTTGACAAAGCACTGGATTGAAAGTTTTCACGAACATTCAAAAGGTATTACGGGTAGACAAACTCTATAGACACTCCACATCAGCAGACAATACATGGAGACTTTCTCTTAGCTTCTGTCTTCTCATCGATTCTGCAAAACTAGGTTAGATGCTTATCTCCGACGGTTTCTAGAGCTTTCTCAATCACTACTAGATCCGTCAACGTATCAGCTGGAATCCCTTGCAGAATCTCCGCTGCTGATCTTCGGAGACTGGCGATAAGTTGATTCGTTTCCATTCAACGTCGAACAGATTCTTAAAACAGTTCAGGACGATTGTCCATAAAATGTCAAAGGCTTTACACGAGGTCGGGAATATGCGAATTCCTAACTTGCTGGAAAATTATTTGGGTTATATCTAAAATCTCTTCTCGAAGTCAGGGATTTTCCATTGAACTCCTTCAATCTCTCCTTTCCCCCCTTGATCGCATTCTATTTTTTCCATTTCGTCCTTTACTAAAATTCTTTTCCTTTCACTTCTGCATTTACTAAGCATCGATTAGCATGATCTTTAATTCTTTCGACTTGGGGCATATATATCTTCTTTCCAACTCAGATCAGGTACTTTATTTCTTTCATTTCCTCTTACCTTTTCACAATTTTTTCTCAATGTCTTTTCTCCATCTTCTTTTCACCAATTTCTAACATATTCTGCCTTTTCTCCATTTCTTCTTGTCCAACTAAAAACATCTATTAAATAGATTTTTTTTAAAATTTCTTTTATAAATTTAAATAAAGCAATAAGATCGCCTTTCTCAACCCCCTACGCAAGAGATTTCACCAACACTATACATTGCAGATTCCACTTCTGACATTAATGTTGCGGAAAACGTGCTATGGATTTTGCGGAGAAAAGTCTAACATGTTCAATAACTGATAATGAAGCCATATTCAACACGAAACACAGGTAAAACGCAGATGAAGGGAATACAGAACAGAACTAGAGAAAACAACACACATCCAAGTAACAAATAGTTAATAAGCAACCGCAGTAGCAAATAAAGCTCTAAAAGAAAACTTGCTGAAAATCAACACCCGAAAGAGAGAATTTACTCAGTTATAAACTCTCTCTCGATTCGATTACTTCTTTGAGCTCTGATTCTCGAACTGTTGTGAACTCTGTGACAGAGAAAAAAAAATACTTCAAAGCAGATGTAGTATCTTAGTTCCAAAACTCTATAATATATATATATATATATATATATATTCATTATAGAGAAGCGCTGGAAATTTTCTACGGCTTAGAGAAGTTACAAAATTTATTCAACAGGAAAATTCATGATTTGCCTTTTTTTTTTAGTTATTAAGTTGATTCAGTTTAAATTTAAATATTTTTTTCCAACTAAAACAAACTGAAAGGCCTGTTAGTTCAAAGCTCCATGTCTCAATTACACATTCAATTTAAAAAAGTTACATTGCAAATCAACTAAGTTATTTTATCTACACTATTTTTAAAAAATTGATAAAAAATCAAAAGGAAAATTTCATCATGCTAGGCAACATTTTTTTTTTGTTTGGTGTCTGGAATTTTTAATTGATTTTGACTATATTTGGCTCTTCTGATTCGAAATATAAGACAACTTTTGAAAATCAGATCTAATTTTTGATATTTAGTACAACTAAATTATAAAATGTTTAAAAGGAACGGAAAAAAGGCGTCGAAGGAACAAAAAAATAAGAATATTAGTACCTTTATGTGGAAAATCTTTTGATGAGTAAAAGAAACACCAACGATAACATTCCATAGCTTTGGTCATGCAGAAAATTAAGTTTACAAACGTCAATAGGTAATCTGAGTAGATTTAAATATAGCTCCCTTTGTTAGGAAGGGGACCACACAAAATATTATCGCTTCTTATGTCTACGGGATGGCAGACGCAAACAAATGGAAAAAGAGCAAACTGCCAGAGAGAACCTGGTTGTTGGAGAAAGAACAAACCATTTATGAACCTTTAGATATATGGACTTGATGACCTTTAGGATAAAATTTGATTGTGCCTCCTTTATGAGTAAAGCTATGTATAATGAAGCAGTTTCAAGATAACTCTTATTTTGCATATATAGTTTCTAAAAATGCCTGGAGTAAGTAAATAAAACAATTTTTTTATGATTCCAAATCAGACAGCTCATTGATGGTGATTCCATCCCGTGATTCCATGAATTTGATAGACGAAAAGCATGGCTTTCAATTATTCCTGCTATCAAGAATTTTCTGAGTTACCATAATTGTGTGTGGGGGGAGGGGGGCATTTTTAGCTCACAGCAAGCTTTACAGCTCCAGAAGACTTCGTTGTAATGTGAGTGTATTCATTACTCTCACAGACATTTATACAATCCTTCTGATAATCTTGGCGACGTCAGATTTTCGGAAGGAATAAAGAAAGGAACAAACGCGAACGATTTTATCAGGGCATAAAGATACGTATTTTAGGATTAATAGCAGAGCAGATGAGATACTCGTTTGATGACAAATTGCTACAGGCATGGCATCTTCAAAGATTATGTAAGCGAAGTTCACTCAAGAATCTCAAATAAAAAAGTTACAGTCTTTGGAGTGGATGAAGGTAACTGTCCTTTTTATTTTTATTGGATGCTTGTAATTTTCAAATTAATTACCACAGAATTGCAGAAGTGTTGTGCCTTTTCTTAATTAACTAAAATATTTCGCAAAATTTACTACGCGAAAAGTTTTATAATATAAGGCCCATAACTTAAGTACAACTTTTCGGGTCCTTTCCCTGAAAATGCTGTCGATGCTAATGGAGAACAGAGTAATGTTATCAAAAAGACTTAAGGAAATGGAGGATAGACAGCAAGGCAGGTAGTATTTTCATTTGATGCCAGAGTAGTGTTGAATTCCCACAGAAACTGGGTGACCAATGTTCTTTCATGAGCATCAACTGAAAGAGGAAAAGTACCTACCATTCGAACGTGCATCGATCTGTGCAATTTGTATAACAAACAAAATAAAGTCAAATTTGTTTTGTTTTTAGTAAGAATTCGTTTTGAGGTTACACGAAGACTGCTTTGAGAGGAAATTCTTAATTCTGATTTGTGATTCAGATATCAAGAGTGAAACCTGAGTCTGAGGTCCAATTCTCATACTTCGACATGACGTCTTCAGGAGAATATTTGATTCGACAGGTATGGTTTGCAGCCAACTGGTTCACGCAACGTATTTATGTTAGCGTCTTCACGCTAGTGCCGAACTCGAGATTTTACCACCAATTCAAACCGGCTACTCGACAGATTTGGATACATATTTCTGGTGTCTGATTCTTCTCTTATCACAGCTACTCAAGAGCATTGATCCTACCACTAATGCATTGCGGTTCTCAGACAGATTCGGATAGAAATTTGTTGTGTTTTTAATTATCTTTTAAAGTCCATTCTGTCAACAGTGGTACTGATTACAATCCTTTTTGGTTTTAAAAGAATTCAGAGAAACCTTTCAGTTCAAAGGTTATGATTTTGTGAAATTGAGAAGAGTTCTTATCGAATAAAGCACTTGTAAATATAAAATTCTTTGATACCTGTTATAATTAATAGATACTTGGGAGCTTCTACTTAAAAAGAAAAGATTGCTTTTAATAAAAACGTGGTCCAACATGAAGTGATCGTTATTTCTTTGATGTGCGATTCAAAAATCTTTCATAACAGAATGAATCGAAACAGGTTTATAAGGCGGTTAGTTTAATAATTAGTTAGGTGGAACAAAAACAAAACAAAACAGTTTTTGATTTTTAGTTTGCAACAGCATAGAAAAGTTGCCTTTTGGTGTTGATAAAATAAATTATAAATATAAAATTTTTTTGAGTAGGTCTCGAGGCGCTGCAAGGACGTTCAAGTTTCAGAAAATTGAAATTTTGCTACATTTTAAAGTTTTTTTAAAGAAATAATCAACTTTCTATTTTTAATTAGTAATAACACGGAAAGGTTGCCTTTTAATATAGATAAGATAAATAAAAATAAAAAATAAAATATTGGAGTATATCTTGAGGTGCCGCAAGGACGTTAAAGTTTCATAAAAACACACTTTTTGCAATTTTTTAAAAAGGAGTTTTTCGTGCCTAGATTATAAAATAAAAAGCTTTAAATTGGCGTTGTCATAGGAATAAAAGTATAAAAACAGTTTTACTATTGCACTGATATGGCTTTGAGTCGTCGTCGGAGTGGTTGTTATTGAGGTAAGGCGAAGATTTGTCTGCGTTCAGTGAGCTGGTTTCAAATCAGTAGTTTTGCCATGTTTATTGTGTAACTGATTAACATAACTGATTTGTTAGTTTGTGCTTGTGTGCTTTGCTGTGAGCAAAAATGGCTCAGTATAAATTAGTAAAGACAAGAAAAATATCGGAGTGTTCTATTTTTGGAAAATTTAGTGATTTGCTTGAAGTTGAACACACTACTGACGAATCTAGTGCTACTGTTATATTAGACATAACCCCAAAATTGCTTCAGAGAAGGATCCTTCTGTAAGCGCAATATATGACATTTTAGTTCCCATAATAGAACAAATATGGAAAAGAGCTTCTATTCCCGTTGCTTCTAGCAAAAGAATTTCACAAATGATAAAAACTTATCATGCTAAATACAGGTATTTATTAGAGTCTAAATGCAGAAAATGTTTAAATAAATTTCATTCCACCCTCACAGAATTTAGAGAAGAAGCTAAACGTTTATTTGATATTGCTGACTTGTATAAAAAGAAAGCCCAGTTGTGGAATTAAAGGTTCTAAACGATCAATGCTCTAACAGGAAAACGGTTGTAGATAATTTTAATATTGCTACCTCAAGCGCTTTGAGGAAGAAAGAAGCAAGAAAGAGTGAAGAACTACAGAGAATAATTAAGTTTAATCAAGAAGGAATAAAAAAATTCTAGGGCATCCGAGACGATTATTGGCGACAATGGCAAAGCTGAACAACGGTGTTCTTTACAAAAAGAGGCAAGAAAACAGTTCCATCAAATAGACAAAAGCGATAAAACTACGAAGTGCCTGTGCTGTTTGATATTAAGTTAAAACTTTGTACAGAAGGCATCTGAAGCTGAACTAAATAGTATAGGGGAAACATAGGATAATGCCAAAATTTAATTTAAAAAACTGTTTAATGGGGCAGTGAAGTAGAAATAAACATTTCGCATCTGTAACATTTGTAATCATTAAGGATACAGAAGTAATAAATGCAAAATTGGACATAATTTTTTTAAAATTATTATTATAATTTGTAATTAATACTTTTTTCCAATTATAATGCTTATATATGTATTTAAAATAATCTTTTGTAATCAAAAATTCATGAAAATATTTTATCAAAGTTTATAGTTTTTAATTTTTTTTTTACAAAATCTAAGCTTTTTTCAGAACCTCGAAATATTGTAGTATTGCAACCAGAATTAAAAAAAAAAATTAACCTAAAAGCTACCTTTTCACCACTATTGCCAAACTAAAATCTGCGAAAACATTTTAAAGGCCTTTTTTAAAATTTCCATTTTTTTCAATATTTTTACAAATTTCGAGCTTTTTGCGATGCCTTAAGATAATGTAATATTGCGACCAAATTTTTAAATATTATTTTTGAACCTAAAAGTTAACTTTTCCACACTATTTCAGAAGTAAAATCTACGGAAAATTTTTAAAGACCTTTTTCAAAAGTTCCACTTTTTAAATTTATTTTTTTATACAAATTTGAAGCTTTTTGCGGCACTTCAAGATAGCGTAATATTTCAAACATATTTTTAAATATTGTTTTTGAACCTAAAAATCAGCTTTTCCGCACTGTTACAAACGTAAAATGTGCGAAAAAAAATTTTTAAGGCCAGATTCGTTCCACCCTAATGTGCAGTAATCGATTAACAAGAAAATTTAATTGAAGATTTTTATCAAAGATAAAGAAAAAAAATCCACATTTATTCTGAGAAGGCCATTTATTTTTAAATATTCTTCAAATTTGGAAGAAGTGGCAGTTCACTCAGAATATAGTTCTTCCATTTGAGGTACTTTTTTAGGGATTAAACACGCATCTAAACAAAAAATACTTTGAGTTTATCAAAATTCTTACATTCGATATTACATCGTACGACTTTTTTTATGTTTAATTGAAATAAGAGAATCTTTTCGATAAATTAATGGTAAAGAATAAACTAACCAAGGGAAATGTAGTTAAATTTTATTCTTGCTCCGCTTATTGTAAACTTGTGCAAAAAAGTGGTATTCCGGAGGATGCAAGCTCTTCCGAAATATTACAAGATTAAAATTTTATACAGGATCAAATATATACTAAAAATTGTTCTAAAATTTCCGATAGCAATTTACTATTACTATCACCAAATTTCAAATCTGTATTTGAATAAAGGTTCGAATATTAAAATGTGGTTTACTTTGGGTTTTACTCATTTCCAGAGTATGCGGACATAAATTCTTGATGCTATAGTGTTCAAATAAAATCACGTATTTTACCATATCTTGAAAAATAATACATTTATTGTCTTAAACAATATTTTATTATAGTATTACGCTGACAGAAGTCAATACTGAAGGGCCAAAGTTTGAAAGTGATGATCTTTGTTTAAATTGTATCGAACAATGTGTTACTTGAACTTCTACATTGGAAAATTTTACTGTCCCCAAATTTGACATTCTTTTAATACAAGAAATGAGAATTCAGGTCTTTTTATATACAGCTTCCGTTAAGCAGCGTTATCTTCTTCACTGGTTTCATAACCTTGACCAGAACAATTTTTAATCTCGTCAGACGAAGTTTATTTATTCCATATTTCTGTTTTGATTTCTTCCCTCTCTCGAGCGAGCAGTTTTATGACTTTCGATTCGCCAGCGAAAATGTTCAGCCATCCAAGATTTTTGGCTGACCTGTAATGCTCGCCGAGATCAATTTATTAAATCTCGGGCAGTCTAATATTTAGGTGCTTCACATCTGCCCCACATTAATCGATTCTTTTCACTCTTTTCCATCCTGACTAAATTTTGAACTTGGAGCGCAGAAAAAAATGCAGAAATAATAATGTTAAAAAAATGGCTCAAGATTCTTAGATTTTACGACTGAAGTCTGAGATATTTCACGCCTCGACAACTCTTATGGGATGTCATAAAGTTATGACGAATGCCAAAAATAGTTCAAAAAAATTCTGGTTGTTTCTTTGACTTATATTTTATGTTATTGTATGTTGAAATATTTATACAAATGTCTTGGCTTGCAAATGGTATTTATAAGGCTGAATAGAAAATTCGTTTTCAAAAGCAAATCTTTTAGATTACTTTTAATAAATTAATAGCATAGTGTAGACAGATCGAAAGACAAGGAACCGAAGAAATTTGCAGGCGTTGTTTAAAAGCGATAATACAAATTCTTTCTCATAAGCAGAAAATGTTAGTTACTTCTCGTAAAATAATAGAATGGTGTTGGGTTCTAGATAATATTCCATATTTTTGCTTCTATTAATGCATAAGGAATCGATGTATCCTCAGATGAATAAAATACATTTCTAATTTTTTCCCTCTATTTCACATAATCCAATTTGTTATTGTTTGATTGAATTTTTTAAAAAATACCCTCTTATTTGTATTTGTGTACAGTATTTAGAAGAAATAAATGACTGATATGAAGATTTATATAAGTTATGAATAATTGATTCATTCAGTTTCAGTGGTATCTTAAGGTGGAACATGGATTTGAAAGATATTGAAGTATGTCAACATATTTCATCCATTTTATAAATTACAAAATCTGAATTTACTTTAATTCACCACCGTACACTGTAGAATGAGGAATCTATTATCGATTTCTAGATAGTATAATTAATGTACAATGATTCGTCAAGTTGTTGACTCAATATGACACGTATCATAAAAATAGAGCACACATATGCAGAATTCCTTTAAAATTGTTCCCTTTCTTAATATAATATAACGATTAAATGTAGATAGTGATGCACGCTTCTGGAAAGACACAATTTTAATGCATTTCAATAGAAACATCTTATAATTGAAACTACAAAATCAAATCCGCTCTTTTAGACATGCTACTATTTTTATGAATCTTTAATATAATTATACTTTAAGGAATGAATTTTAGATGCATTTTTAAAAGATTCTGAATGGTTGTCAGGTTAATGACAGACTTTGGTGCCCATTTAAAAACTTGAGATAATTTCAGCGATAAAAATGATGGTTCTGGAAAATAAAGGAATTATGGTGATATCTGCATTAAAATTCGAGATACAACTGTTCCTCAGAGAAATTTTGCCCTGCCAAAGAAACTATTTAAACGTGAGAGATTGAAGTGTGTCATTCTAGTGATTGTTTTCTTTGGAGTGTGAATTCTCTAGTTGCATTGTTGATGTTTTATAATAATTATTTGATATTTACAAGCGTGTTTTTTTATATCTGCTAGTGCTGTGTTTGTGTACACATCGGTTACACTTTGTTACCTGAGCTCAGTGCTTTTCTTGTGTCATTATCGAGCTTGTTGGATTTCTCAACGAACGGGCTTTCCTCAATATATATTCCATTCCGAAATAAGTGTTCCCTTAAAGCTATCCAAGACCATCTCTTATACAGTGCTGGAACTCTCATTTATAGAGTATTAGGAAATGTAGTCTCGAGCACGATAAGTGGTGAGAATTTGTATGCTGTATTTCACTACATTTCTCATGGCAATATTTATATTGATTTGTTTCCTGTGATGCACGCACACAAACCATTTAAAAATAATATTTCTTCCTCCTTTTTAAAAAAAAATCAATCTGCACTTATTCACATTGCTTTTATGTAATAAGGTGAAATAATAAGAAGAACGACAGTTAAATATTTTCCAGTGACTTTGTTATTACTGTGCTTTTAAATTAATAAACGAATCTTTGGAATTCAGTTGGCGTGTTGTTGACCTCATACACAGTTGTGCAGGTATGCCAAATGATAGAAACGAAACACGTCTCTTGAACCTCACCTGCTTATCTGCATCTTCCTGAGAGAAATGAAGAAGTCCAGAAATGACCAAAACGCCATCACGTCACATCCTTGAGCTACTTGAAAGTGAAAATAGGTCCACAGAAGAAAAAGCAAAACCGCGATTTGCTACCAATATCCCGGATTCTTTCACAGGGTGCGAAACTGTAAGTGCAGTTCGAACAGCTCAAAATGTAACGGAAATACATTTCGACATCAAGGAAAAAAAAATCCTGATTCCATCTTCATAAATTGTCACAAATTCGGACATCCTGAAGAAGTTGCAAAGCCATCTCCATTCTATTAAAGTAACCGAATAATCGAAAAGGATCTCCGCGAAAGTAAGTAGAAGAAGGGCCAGAGTCCGTTTTCGAGGAAGTTAATATACCTAATACTTCTGAAAACAAATTTTTAAAATTCAAGTCCTCGAGACCCAGAAGAGAGAGGGAAAAATTATTCTCAGTGCACTGCTTGAATAGATTGGCTCCAACCCTTTCGCCCACCTGACTACTGATCAAGGAAGAGGAGGCGTGCTCGACGAATTGATTCCCTATTAGGTAAATAACTTCTTTTTTCTCCTCTCTTCCCCTTCACCTTACTAACTGCTGATTGTTTCGTCGATGAGTCTATTGATTATTAATGTCCAAATTTAACTAATTTTCTTCAGTTGTAAACATGTTTATTTCCACATCTCGCTTTTTATTTAGTGCAGGATTTTGCGGGTTTTCTGCTCATAAGCTTTTTTGAAAGACCCGTTCTCATCATCTGCATATTTCTTGAGGACCCCCCCCCCCCTCCAAAAGAGTGTATGAAAATGAACTTTGTCAGAAAAGCATTCAGTTCCCCTGCTGGGATAGAAGTGATGAGACAACCTGGCAAATCGGTCCCATGAAGTACGTATTTTCTTAATGCTGGAAATGAAGGCTAATTTATGCAGATCATATTATTTATCTGCGGCAGAGTGATCCTTCCGAATGCCAAACGCCAGGGAAGCATGATTGCTTATGAATGTTTTATGCACTTTATATATCCTTAGAAGTCTGATGGATTTAGATCTTGGGATAGTAGATACTATGACATAGAATAGGATGTAATTTAAAGCAGTTGATAATGGTAGAATAGTGTGTCATTTTCATCATGCACACACAGGATATCTTGCAATAAACAACTATAATTCTAGAAATATACAATGAACAGTATTCATAAGGAGTTAAAGCAAAAAATAACTGCAGATAATATTAATTATTCTGCTGCCATCCTTATTTCTTCTACCAAAGATTCATAGATATGCACCATATTTCTAAGTCTTTAAATAGTCTCTTGATGATCTTCAGGAAAAATAGAAAAAATATATCCCTTAAATATAACATCAAACACAGAAACGAGCATATTTTTTTAAATAACAGATGATTTGGGATTGAAATTTAAAAGCTCAATAGTTCGAATGCTGTAATAAGTATTTTCTCAATGATTTTTTTTAAATATGTTGCTATTTAAATATAATTTTAATTTTAATATGCAAACAAATAATATTTTGAATTATTTTTTAAACCAGGAATAAAGAATTTGTTTAGTTACTTTTTGTTTCTCTTATTAAAGTGGCAGACAGTACATGTTGCCACAGAAGACAATGCAAACTATAAAAAAGAATTTCTGAACTTTAAATATTTAAGATCTATAGTTAGTACTAAAAAAATTGCATTAATTTTTAACTCTTTAACGATCGGTAAAACTATATACGTTTATAAAGCCAAACACAAAAACTGATTCATAATTCTATGAATGTGTTAGAATAGAAATTTACCTATGGACATATTTACAACTATTGGCTACCTGACGTGGAGAGTGTTCAAGCTGACTCTACATTTCCATCCAGTGTCCTTTAGGCAGTGCTAATGGATTGGCACGGATGGACCGATCGCTTGGTCACCTGATTTATCGACCATGGATTTCTTTTCTTGCTGGGTCATGAAAGACCACGTGTACGAGGCCCTCGTCGGAAGTGAAATGGACCTTGCATGAATAGTGGTCGCCACAGCATTGTCCATGATATGGCAGGCGTTTCTGAAAATGTTCGGCGATCGGTGTAACGGCGCTATGAATCTCGTTACTACTGAACTGTATGCTGTTTCCTTCACTTGTCCCTTTTGTCCATGCAGATGACGTAATTACTGCGGACCTACTTTTTTGTATGCAATTGGTTGCTGAAGTATTCTCTACCTCCCCATGAAATTTGAACGATAACTTTTAAGTTCATATTTTATATGTATTTTAACATGTATGTATATTTTAAAAAATTGAAGTAAGGTACTTTATAAAATAGCTACAATTTATTATTAGTTAAAATTTTCTAAAGAATTTTTTCTGTATTTGCTTTAATTTCGCTGGGAAAATGTCTAAAGAGAAAACGTAAGCAAGTCACTAGGATCAGTAATCATTCCGTGATCGAACAGGACAACAATTTAATGACTATCGATTAAATCACGTGATAATGCTTTTTGTTATGATTTGCTTTGGCCTATGATTTTTTTCTCCTTTATTTGTGACTGGTTTTCCCCGATAAATTTCTAATAAATAACATTTAAATTTTTTTGAAGATAAACTTTGTGTTCTATATCCTTTTTCTTAAGTCAGAGCCTTTAAAAAATATTTTGAAAGATATTAACAATTTGAATTTATTTTTCTTTCTTCAAATGCTTTTTTTTTCTAATACATTGAAGAATTTTCTCATTTATTTAATTTGTAATACTGTGATGATTTTTATTTTGTCATTTCATTTATATAATAATGTATTAGTCCTTATATATATGATATTTATAAGGATTATTTTTGACAGTAAAAAAAATTGAATTTGCAACACTGGAAGAATAACAGTACGATGTTTAATTATACTTATTCAATAGTATTAAAATTTTGTTTTAAATATATTTTTTTTATATTTGTTCGTGTGCCTTACCTGCTCTTTTACGGCCTCTTGTATTTTTTGAAAATTGTGATACATAATTAATATTCAAATTCATGTGTAGAAATGGGATTCATGCCACATCTGTTTGCATTTTTACAAATATTTTTCATTTAATTAAACACGGCAACATATCAAAATCGGGGAGTAGGAATCAAATTAACTCTACATTTTCATTGAGAGGATTCATGGGCGATGTTACCATTCAAGTGTTCATTTATGCAGGGTTTTACTTCTTATTTTCGTTTCTTTCAGATGGATGACAGATTCTAAAAAAAAATTGCGCCGCCTTTGACATGTTTCTCCTGAGAATGAGGTGACCACTCAGCTCCAATCCTTGTTATTTACAAAAGGGTCACTTTCAAAATTCAAAAACTATGGATACAAATTCATTATTCTTTTTGGACCCATTAAACTGGATGTTTCAAAAATATTTCATTATTTATTTATATTTATTTCATAAAACGCTAATTAATGGAACAAAATTTGCAGTGGGAAAGGAAAGAAAAATGCCAAGCTGCTCTTTCGACGACGATTATTAAAATAAGTGAAAACGAATTCATGCATTTACTAAAGAAAAGAACAAAAGAAAAAAAATGTCGTCTCCGGAAAAGTAAAGCCACACAATGCTTCAACTTAGCAATTCTGAGATCCGCTCTATCTGTGTTATGGCTCTTATTAATGAGCGCCGGAAGTGTGCCGCAGACTTCGTTTTTCCTCCGATTTTTTCTTTTCTTTTTTGGCTCCGATCTCAACATTAATCACATGAAGAAATCCAAAGGAGCTTTACTTTTTTTGTCTTTCATCTTTTCCTCTTCTTATTTCCTTCCAGAATACACTTTTCTGGAATACTTTTTCAACTTCTTTTATTCTCTGTTATCCCCTCAAGCAAATGTTGTCGCAGAGAAGTTTGTCGTCACTTTCTTGAATCAATGGGTGCTCAAAGTATTCTTCACGAGCAGACGAGTCTTTTCGCTTGTATCTCAATTTCGAATAAAGATTTTCGAAACTCTTTTGCTTTACTTTATTTAACTACATCGTCTTCTAGTTTGTTGAATGGCATTTATTCGTCTCGAAATGCAGTAAGTAGTTTGAGTTCCGTATGTAATGGAAAGCTGGGACATTTTATAGAATTTATTCTTAAGGAATATTCCCATTTCCATAATAATGAATTATAAATTGATATTAAAAATAAAATTCCTGCAATAAACTGACAGAAAAATCAAGTATAAGCACTCAAATAAAATTTGAAAGCTGTTGCGATTCAAGAAGAGTATTTTATGTGAAAATTTAGAAGTAACAAAGATTGTTATTCTGATCTTTCACGAAATAAAATTCCATTTTCTTTATTACTCATATGAACTGGAACAAAGTCTTTGTTTTTTAGTAATGGAAGAAATTAAAACGAATAAATATTTTTAGAAACAATTCAAAACGTTTAATTTTTGTTGCAGAAACGAAAAATAATATTTGAAATTATGTAAAAAATATTTTTTAAAAATTCTAAGAGTACAGAAAATTTAAGGATGTGAAAATTTACTTTCGTATGCTTAGATATCTGGAAATTGTTGTCGAAAATTGCCAAACTTTTGTTTATTTTTTAATTAGTTAACATTTTTATTAAAATTAGAAAACTGCTCTGAAAAGCCCATTTACATTTTCCAAAGTATATTTGAGGCAAACTTAGTAGTTCTAGTCTTCCCTGGGAAGTTTTAGAACACAGCTCACACTTATGTCAATTCTGTTCAATTATCAGGCAGAGATATTATATGATAAAAATCAGAGCGGAAGGTAATGCGTGCTTTCGGATTTTTAAAAAGTGTTTAAAAGGAATTAAAATTTTGTTATTAAAAGAAATAAGTTATAATCAATACTCTCCGAACTTTTCTAAACACCTTTTTGTAATAAAATTATTTAAAAGTGAATTTATTCAGAGAAGCTAGATGTCCATTCTTAAAGAGTAGAGAATTTTCGCTGTTCGCAAAGAACACTAATCTATTGTTACGAATTTCTAATGTTGCTTTACAGCGCAGTTCGTTCCATCGCAAAGAAGACAGTTTTACAGATAGTTCTGTTGCATGCTGAACAGATGATGGATCAATGACTCCCGGCCTTAGCGACGGATTTGGTGATGAAATGGAGGATTTCAACAGAATTTGACGAGAGGACCATTAAGATGCGATTCTATTAGAAGCCTCTGCGCTCTAATTCTAGAGCCATAAAAAGTCTGTCGATCTTGCTGGAGTTGGTAGTTGAGCTGAGCTCGAGCGATTAGTGAGTCGTAGCCTTGTAGTCACGCAGCTTCGAGCCATGTGCCGAGTGACCAGTCACATAGTTGGGTAAGTAAAGATTCGTGTTTAGTTATGCCGAGTGGACGATGTAAATGAGCGCGCGTTTGAGGGATACAAATAATCAGGCGGAGTCTCTCTTCCTGCAGACAATTTTGCGCTGGTAATATTGTTTAGTACTGATTTACTGTTTGTTACTGTTCACTGCTGTTCATGTATACATTTGGCTGTCTTCTTGGTGAATAGACTTCTTTATTTGTTATTGAGTCTGCCAGACTATTTCACCATACACTCATTACACCGAACCCGTCGATTTTTTTTTATTGATTTGAGAATATGATTTTGATCTTTCCAGAAGCATTATTAATATATTCTTTTAACAGCGAAAAAATGTTCTTATTCTGTAAAAGCGAAATCCTAATTTTACTGTCCATTGAAGAAACCCAAACTACTGAAAAGATTCTTTTCACATTTTTCTTACAAATACAGCGAACCCCAAGGATAATTTTGGAGAAAATTACTTAACAATGAATTAGATATTTAATTAAAAACCATGCTACCTTTGCACACCCATGCGCAGTATTGTGCCAGGAGACAATATGACGGAGCGGAAGGCTTGTTTAGTAAATGAAATTTAAAGCAGCCAAACACACAAGAAAGAGAGTTAGTTAAACAAGATTTATTTTACGTTATCTATTCTGGAAAATATAACGTTTCTGCAACTTGAAAATTATAGTGAAGTCTCTTATCACATAAACATTGATTCAAATTTGTCTTCTCTCTTTTAATATTTGAGAGGATTTGAAACTCATTCTTGTGAATCGTTGCATTTTTATCCCATGTTTCAAATACATTTAAGTTACTACTCACAGGGTATAACCATATCTTATGGAATTGTTTTGAAAATTACTACTTATTTATAGAAAAATTAATTATTTGACGCGATTAAAAATACCTTGGGACAGTTTGTTAATTTTCGAGAGAGAAATTAAAAAATTCTTGTGGCGTAACAACTGCACTCCTTAAAAAAAAAGTTGCAAAATATAGGTGGATTTTGTCTATTATAATATTTTATTTTAAATAATCTTTTGCATTTGGAAATAAGATATTTATGCAGTAATTGCTTACAGAGCCGTTGTAATATTAAACAGATAGTTGTTACTAATAGTAAGTAGATTTTGCTTATTCGTATGCTACTCATTCGTAAAATTTTGCTCACAAATACTGATATTTAACGAAGTTTTTATAGCAAGCAAACTCCTCATTTTTCATTAGTAAAACATTTGAACATTTCATCGTATTTTAGATAGCAATAAAAAAATATTAAATGCTATTTATGACTGTGAGGATTAGATTTTGTATTTAGATGTAGCGCATGTGAGTACGCAGATCAGATGAGGCGCGCTCATAAAAATATTTGTACATTATTACGAATTAAAGCATTTGATAGCACAATAACCAGCAAAAGAAAAAAAAATTGTGATAGCAAATTTCAAGTTCTTATGTGAGAGCATTATTTAAGCCATGCGGTATAGGGTATAGAAGACAGAAGTACCGATAAAAAAAAACATGTTCTCACATGACTCCTATTTCGCAATCACCAACATTCAGCAAAACAATTTTTTTTTTTTTTTTTTTTTTTTTTTTACAATTTTAAAATTAATCGAGTTTGAAATTTAATTTCTCGATGCCCGAACTTTTTTTCGTAAAAAACTAGTTTAAACCGGTTTTCAAACAATCACGTGACTATCAGATTACGAATGCGTCGATATTTAGAAAACGATAGTTTATTTTCCATTTCAAAATAGTTTGAGCTCCTCCAAAACTCTATCACAAGGCCAGATTTTTTTTTTTTTGCAAAAATTTGGTTTAAACTGGCTTGGAATGTCCAATTGGCTATTATATTGCGCAACCATCAACTTTTAGAAAAGCGATGTTTTTTTTTTTTATATATCTCAAAACCGTTCGAGCTTCGAAACTTTTTTGTCAGCTAGAAAAAATTAATATTTAACTTTATCTCCCCTCATTCTCATTTCATTCTCCGAGCTTCTTCGGTTGATATCTTCTGCCTTTTATAATCCAGAAAGAAGAATCAGGTACATGACTAACATTCTTGTCAGTCAGTTGTAACTTTTTGTTGGTGATAAGTCACCAAATGTGGCAAGCTCCTTTATCCTTTTCTAAAAGAAAAATGGATGCCCCAAAAGCGATAAATCGCAGTTTTCTGTCCGTGCATTTTGGGGCTTCAAAAACCTCAAATCAAAACAACATCATGTTCTCAAAGGATAAAAAAAATCAATGTAGATTTAAGCATTTTTTTGCAGATTTTTTTTAATTAAATCTTTTGTCATATGTACAATTATACCTGATACATTTAAATTTTATATTCGTAAAATAATTTTTATAAAAAGGAATGGATACTGCAGTTATTTTCTCATGTTTCGGAATTTAGTAAAGTAAATGTAAACTTAGTTGACACATTCAACTTTTGAGTAAAACAAAACTTTTATGCTCTATTTGAACATGGGTGTTTGACTTCCATAGATTATTATTATTATTATTATTTTTGAATGCTTTGAAAATACGACATTATGATTGATTTATTAGTCAATATGCTTATTCACATCAAAACTCTCATATTACGAAGGTTTCAAAATGGCTTCTGCCTTTTCTTATATTCTCAGTGGGTCTATCCCAAACATAAGATTTACAACGCCAAATGATTATTTTGCAGTCATTTAAACTTATTGCATTCACAGAATATGAAGGTCAAGCCTTTGGATTAATTTCTAACTTTTTCCAATGGGATTGGATAAATGTCCATTTTAGGTCTTGAATGAATTACATTTCGCTCCCTCCCAGCATAGGTGGCGCTGCATCGCATTTGACAGATTTTTTTTTCTTACTGTAGAATATAAGCAGTTTACTTGTCAGGCTATGCATATTCCGATATCATAAATTTTCATGAATCAGAAATACCCAGAATTTATTTCTTTAACAGGTATACAAAAAATTACCTAAATCTTTTGTATATCTGCTAAATCAGAAAATGAAATTGAAATCCTTCGACATAGCGACCTTATTCAGAAATGCAAAGATAAAGTATTATAATGGTGCAAAAATTCAAACTAGGGTTTTTGTCGAATCTCCACATTTCGGACTTCTCTAAATCCGAAAAACGCCTTTTCAGAATTGTTTCTGTATCTGTTTCTTTGCACATGACAACTCAGAAAAAAGAAATCTGACATGTGGCCTTTACATTAAATTTACAGATTTTTTTTTAAATAAAATTTTAGCGAAATTGATTCAGAAGAAGTTTATCTATCTCTCCGAGTACAAGTGAATATGAAACTGCAAAACGCAAAGAATCAGGCGAATAAGGTTTGGTATACAGTTTTTGCATCTAAAGTGCGTATTATCGCCAAACTTTTCACCAATTTGCAAAGGCTGTAATACTTCCATTTCAGATTCAAAAATGCAGACTTAAATCAACAAAATTTGACGTGAAATTTTGCGACCGCGGTTCAGTGTGAAATCTTGACTTCAGTCTGTCCACAAAAAGTGTTAAAAATGCATATTCGGTTTTTCTGCATTGTACTGTATGTACTTCTCGAAAGGTTCATGTGTGGAACTCTGAAAATGAAAATCAGAGCACTCATCGAAAATCAGACCACTGAAATGAAAATCAGAGCACTTGTCTTAACTACACAATTTTAAGCAAGAGAGGAGGGGGGGGGGTTATCTCATTTATTAAAGAACACACGAGAAAGTTTCGGGGAGACCAGTCACGCAGTTTTGTCTTCATAAAACAAGTGGATAAAAACTCAATATTGATTCAAAGCAGTAGCAGAGTTCAGGATTTTATAATATTTTGAAACATTTTACAATTTTCTATTTTTTTTTAAATATTTGCAATTCAAATCGAAATCATTTTATATTCGTTCCATTTTCTCTTAGTTGAATTTAGTTCCATGCGTTCGAGACAAGTACACACAAAAATACATTTAAAATAAGAAAATAAATTCTTATTTGTGACACTTTGTGTAAAGATTCCAAACGTAAAAGAAAAGATGTAAAATAATAGGAATTCCTTGAAAGCAGGGAAGACGAAACGATATTCCATTTTATCTGCGCCCTCCTTCATTTTTTACGTTATCTTCACAGACAGTGTTGCATCAAACATTCAAATCCACCCCCCCCGGGAAGTTCACGTTCTCGATACCAGTGACGCAGATTTACTGCAAGTTTTCTGAAGTACCACGTCTTTGTGAAGCGACATAAACAACAACAACACGCTGGTAAAAGCGAGAAAAAATATTTCATTCATGAGTGTGCTTTTAGGGAGACATAACCGTATTTTTTGTGCATAAATTATGCAGATTTCTGGCTGCTATCCAGCTGAGTTGCATGCGAATTCAAACACACCTGGACAATGTTTACTCAGTTACAATTGTGGGACATGCTTTGCGTGCCACGAACCGCAATAATCTAGATTGTACAGACGACCTCGTGCGGAGGAGCAATTTCTGGACGGTAGACTTCGTCGTATTGAATGTGTCTTAATGAACATTTTTATTTCTCAGATTTTTGTGACAAGAAAAATAATTTTCTGATATCTTTTTTCTATCTGAAATGAATAAAACAAACTTGCTATGAGAATTGACATTTCCGCAAGGAGAAACAGTAAAATAATAATAATAATTCAAGAAAGGAGAGAAAGAAACCCTTGTATTTTCATATAACGGATCGGCCCACCCTAATCTCGACCCAGTAGTAAATTTACGTTTATCATTTTTATCTGCAAGTGAAAGTATACAGAGCAGCAGGCAGTCAAACTAACAACGGATTAAGTTCAAAACTGGATGCGGATCTGCACTTTGTGCTCAAATTTTATCTGTTCAGCCCTTTACATTTTGTAATTATCTTGTTTATTTGCATTCCGACAGCCAACCTGTTAAATTCCCTATGAATGGATTTCATTCGAAATGGATACTTATCTACAAATCTCGTGTAAAGACCACATGCAAAATTTCATTTGTCCATCTCGGATGTTTTCAGGTTATCGTATTTAAAGACCATCAGAGCGACAGGCAGAAATAATTCCAAAAAAAAAAATAGTGCTTTTCTGGGAGATTTAAAACGTAGAGATAGGTCAAAATTTCGAGTTTGAAATTTTTGACAGTTTCGGTTTTGACGGTTATTTTCTGTTAGTGTACAATAAAGGAAAAAACACTAGAATTTGAGATATAGAATTATATTTTACGTTATTTTAGCCAATAAATGTACTGTCGCAAAAATAACGAAATCTGCATTTTTATACTCTCCCCCGTCTTGTTTAATAAAATATTCTTGCGATACTAAGAAGTTCCAAAGTATTGTAACAATAACTGACTGAAATATCCACTTTGAATATCATTATTTTAGACTATTTCAGTGGTTGCTTCAACTGCTTCAAGGAAGATCGTTTTACCATTTTCCTGAAGGGGCCGTTGATTGGTCTAAGATAATGTAATTCAAAGTCTTATAATTCGATAATGTCTAAGATAATGTATAAAGTCTTATAAGTCTTATATTTATCTAAAATTTTGAATATTTTATTAATATGACTAAGATTGCAAAGAACTGTATGGAAAGTTAGATTCCATACCTTTTTCAGCCATATATCCATTGATGCAAACAGCGCAAAATATAATTCTTTACATCTCAAGAAGCGTTTTTTCTAACTGGAATTATATTCCAATTTGGGAATTAGACATTCAGTTTAAGGACATGCTTAGAAATGAGACATTCAGTAGCTGGATGAAATGTACGCCGTTTGAAGGGATCACCTTGGGTCCAAGACAAAGTAATTACTACATCCGAAAGATCAGTCAGTGCCATAAAAATACCTTGAAATAGTAAAATACAGTGAGAATGCAAAAACTCTAGAAAAACAGACCAAACAGAATTTTATCCATCTAACTCTTCGCGTTTTGTAATCATGGTGCCCACTTGCTCTCGGACAACCAGACAGACAAACTTCCTGTGAAAGAATTCCGTTTAGAATTTTAAAAAGTTGTTGGATTTGACCTAAAATTTAATATGCATAAATAGTTATAGTGACAAATACATTTGCCAAAATGGATTCAATAGTGAGCTTTTCAGCTACCTTTTCAAGTATACAAGGAGGGACAGGTTTTACTTTACCTTTAAGAAGTTCTGTCCAAAATTCGATATAGGTAATAGCGGAGCTCTGATTAGGTAGCTGCATATAAGTAGGTAAAAAAAAGATCACTTCGCTTACTTTCAAATAAATAAATTGTAAGGCTCACAAATTATGAATTGTAAAATATTGCAGTTACTGTTTGTATTTCATTTGAATGATTCGATAAATAAAAGCATAATTAGTAACTTCTTCATATTATATCGCATCAAATGGATGCTTTTTGCCGTCCATTAGAAAATTGTTAATTAATAATTATATTTAATTTTCAATTTGTTTTCATTTTTACGATAATATGAGTATTCAAAAATAAATAAAAAGAAATATTTTCTCTAACTAAAATAAAAAATTAAACTGAAATCAATCTAAGTCATTAACATATTGGTTAACTTAAATTTGAAACTAAATCGAGCAATTATTCAAACAAGAGATTATATATGTGAGTACAAAATGTATAAATTCACATTTAAAAAAAGCATTTGTGATAAAACAATCATAGAATATGCCCGATTCTTATGAGTTGCTAGCATTTTTAAAATACGACACGCGGACAGGGATAAGAAATAATACCAAATTTCATTTTTCTAGCCTTGAGAAAAAATGAAGATAAGGAATTTACAATATTCGAAGGTGCTAGTACAATCTCTTCACATGCAAGAACCTGAAAGACAAAAGCAATAAAGGTTTGTTTTTTTATTCGCCTGAGAATAAAAATAATTTTTCACTTTCTTCATCTAAAATTTTTTTCTTTTTCTTCTCTGTCACCAGCCAAAAATTCAAGGGAGCCTTAATGTCTGAGTTACACTCTGCGGATATTAACTGCAATAGAATTAAATGAAATCTTTCCAAGAGAGTCAAGGATTTGGTAATATTTGACTAATCACTGGTAAATAAGTTCCCGAAAGTGGAGGAGGGGGATTAAAGGTCGCTTAATGCAATGAACGCTTAAGAGGTCTGCTCATTCTGAATGTGTTTTGATAGTGTTCAAAAGTTGCCAATTAACATTCCTTACAGCTTTACAGAATCCAAGTTTTAGTAAAATGGAAAATATTACGAAGAAAGAGCAGTTGGTGGATTGGGATTTCAGAGTCCTTACATTTTGAATTTTATGATGATTGGTTGTCCATTTATTGAAAACGAATGAAGGTTGTTTTTCTTTCGTACTGTAAGTGGAGCATTTCTTTGTTTGTACATTCAAAATTGTTCTTCCCCTCCTTTTTTTCTTTAATGCACTAAATATGCTATTAAATTATTAAAAAAAATGTTGCTGTTTTTAGTTTGTTCAAGAATAATGCGAACTGATAGTATCTGTTTATTTGGCGTTTTCTTCCAAATAACTGATCATTGGCAACAGTAGTGACGAAACTGAAGGTTATGGAAAATGTAAGAAATATGACTATATCTTATTTATAACGGAGATTTAGAGATTTGTCTGGAAAATTAAATGGTGTGCGAAAAACATATATAAACTCAGAAGGCTGAGGTGATTCAGACGATTCTCTTTTTGTAATATTGATCATGTTATGAGCTGGTGAAGTCGAGCGCTACTTATTGTGCCATGTTATTTTAACTGTTTGCTGTTTGCGCATATATTGATTGTAAATGTTGCATACACTTCGATTGTGTTTTATTACCCTTAATTCACGTTTTCTTCTAAAAGAAAAGCGTCGTAATCTGTTATTGAGTTTGGACTATTTGCACCGTACACAATTGGAAGATGTCAAAAACATTACAAATTACTTTTATCTCTTCATTTAATGACGTAATGATGGTATTCTTTTCGGAACTTGAGAGGTGTTGCCCCTTTAGAAAACTTTCCGTGCGAGGGAAAAAAATCGCATAGGACAAGTTCAGCGGCATGAGCAGGACATAGCAGTACCGGAATGTGATGTTTTCACAGTTAATTTGACCCCAGGAAGGCCACCTGGGAGCGGTACATTATCATGATCGAGCCCTCTCTGTTCTACCGTTCTGAAATTTAACTTTTTGCATCTCACCGAATAAGAATTTCCACATGCGTTTCTTTTGTTGAAGGAATTATTTGTGCACAACCCTCTTGAGGAGGCAGGAAACTCAGTATCTTTTATAAAGGGCAGGAAATTGTGAATGTATGCTCAGGCTCGCATAGAGCTAGATAAATGAATTTTAAAATGTGATTTTTACTCCAAAATTGTAAAAATTTTGGACCATGTCCGTTACAAAATGCATTGCCCAGTTTGTTCATCTGCTTAACCCCGATAACTCACAAGCACAACAAATAAACATGTGCGGCATTGTAGAAATTTATCAAATTCTAGATTCTATCGAAGAAAAATTTCACCTTACTGTACACGTTTATGGGAACACTTTCAATAATCAATATTTTAATTATGGAATCAAAAAAGTTTCATAAGAATATTAATCGTTACACTTACAAAAAGGCAGAAGAACATATGAACATCTAGCGTTTACTTTTGGAATAATCGATGATATCCATCGTACAATTCATTTCGATTTACTTTTGTTAAAAAGACTTTAATAAAAGAGTATGAGGCTTAATAATTCATACTTCTTTTGACAGCCTTATGAAGACAAAAAAATGCCAACGTCTATTAAAACTCCTGAAGGCAAAGCATGAAATAGGGTCTCCCCGGAGAAGAATTCGATGATAGTTTTGGTGACACAATCCTTTATGCTTGTGCCATCCATTTATAATGTCCTACATTGCGAAGAATTTCTTATAGGCGAGTTGTTTAGGAACTTTTCAGATGCCAATAAATTATCCATACTGAATAATTTAATTTCATGCACGTAGTGGCGTTTCTGAAAAATGCTAAAAATCGTTTATTATAAATATCTTGGGAGATGAGTTTAAATTGATTTAAAGCAAGAAAACTTTGTTAAATAAAATTCAAATTTTCCAGCTTGAGGATAAAAGACTTCGAGAAGATTACAGATAAAACAGACATTTTTTTAACTATGATGTTTAATTTCTTCTAATTAAGGATGTTTTTGTCATACTTCATTTCTTTGTCATTTACTTTTTCGTATACAGAGAAAATATTGTGATCATCAAATAATTCGAAATGGGGAATTCGTCAGATTTCATTTTTCAAACCTCCCTGAATGCGAAGAAAGCGTTTTTAGTGTTATGTCTGTCTGTCGGACAATAAACCCTATAACTGGAAAAAAATATTGAGATAGGCTGATGAAATTTGGGATTTTTCATCAAATTTTGGACGAAATCCTTTTCTAGGAAGTTTGTGTGTTTGATTATTCGAGTACAACTGATTTCGTTAACTACAAAATGTATGGAATTAGCTATATAAATTTTGATACAAAAGTGCAGAATCAAAAACTTGGAATCTTATTAAATTTTGTGCCAAATTCGATCTGTCAGTCTACACTTTCCCATGCTCAATATCTCATACGCGTAATAATTTAAATCTATGATCTTATGGCTACAACTGCAGTTCCATGTCAAATTTTGGTTGCAATAGGTCCAAAAAAACATTAAAAATACATATTTGCAAGTTAGATTCAGTAAAAGCGTCATATTTACGCGAAAAGGCTATATTTCGCAACTATTATTTGCCAATGGAATTTCTTAAATTTTATGTGGGGAAGGGGGGAGGAAGCTCTTTATTAAAAAGTATGCTAATTTGTAAAAAGAATTTAGGAAGACCCCTCCCGTTGGTTTGAATGAAGTCTACGCTTTTTTTTTACTGCGTGTCTATGAACACGATTTAAAAAAAATACCGCTTTGAGTTTCGCGCATGAAATCTGGTACACCAGATTCATAGTCTGTCGGTCCAGTTTCCCTCATACAAGTGAACTCGATTGCTGCAAAACGAAGAGGGCCAGTCGGATAAGCAGATTTAGCATCAAACGTGTATCTCTTTGTCTAATTTAAGAAATAAATATGCCAAAAGATTGACCGATTGTACTTTTGCATGTTTGTAAACGATATAATTTAAAATCCTGGTGGCTTGATGGAATTTATTTATGCAAAATTGTTATAACAATTAAAATTCTGTGCCAGGTTTTGATTTCAATGGGTGGAAAAAAAGGCCTCTATAGTCGCCGAAAATCATACGATAGATTCAGTAAAAACCATATTTCATAACTATTGCTCCATGTTCCATGCAATTAATACTCATATATTTCGATTTTCTTTACTATACTATGAATCATATGACTATCATGGGTGGAACTCTGAAAATAGAAATTTGACCACTCATGACTGACCATTCATGACCCACTCTCCACCCTCATAAATTTGTGGTGCTAGAGGGGCAACACCTTTGTTTGAGAGTATCAAGAATGTTTTGGGGAAACCGCTCGTGCTGGTTAAGAGAGTAGTTATGTTTGCTTCTCTTTAACTAGTGCCTGAAAAGAGAATTTTGTAACGGATATTTAATGCGTTGCCTGATGTATTAAAGTTTTTTAAATTTGTTAAAAGTTTAATATTCTTGATGAAAATGCAATGTTTTTATATTGCCAATATTAATGATGAAATACTAAATTCATTTTGAATTAAATTTTGGTTCTACATGATGGTCGTGAGCTGGTGATGAATTGTTAAAAAAATGATTTCAAGATTTCAAAATAGAGTCGAACCTTTATATATTAATCCAGAAAATTTCTTGAACAAATTTCCATGAAGGGAAATTTCAATATCCATAAATACATATTGGAATTTCATCATCACTTTCTAATGAAAATATTTACTTATAAATAATTTTTGGATTAAGGAAAAGTTAAAAATGTTACACAATCAAAGAAATTTATTTTTTTAAATGTACTAATAACAAGCATTTTTTAAAATTTTCGAACTAAAAATTGGTATAACTGTTGAAATTTGGTGGTTTTCCTCCCCTCTCACTGTCCTTTTTTTTAATTCTGTTTTCTGAGTCTTTTGTCAGTCTGCGCCAATGAAACAGTTTTATTACTTATTTAATTTATATTTTTTTCTGATGAACGAATTCAATGGTTGCTTTTTAACCTTAATAAATACACATAAATATTAATGTGAGCATTTTTCTCCAATATTCTACATACAGAACCAGTTTTTCTATCAAAAATTCAAGACTGTTGAAAAAAGTTTGTTAAACAGATATTTCCCATATATGGGGGCTCCATAGCCTTTTTAATAATTGATTATAAAATTGAAAAAGAATAAAAAGTAGAAAATACTAAAAAAAGAGATTCTTCAAAGAAAACAATACTTTTATTTTAAATTATTTGTCTATAAGTAATGCATGTTTACAGAAAATTTGAGATTTTGTTCCTATGAGCAAAAAATTGGGACTATTATTTTATTTTCTTGATTGAAATTCATAAAATCAACGCATCCGACCACTTTTTTTTAAATAAATATTTTTTTTTATTTTCAAAAGACATTTATGCAAAAATTATATGAAATATTATATAAAAATATTTTATAGTTGAATATCTTTGACACGGATATTTATTGCTCTAATGGTTAGGGACTGAGAGAGAAATTTAGAAATTTGTATTGTAAAATCATACATTTTTGCGGAATTTTGATCGTTTTTACAAGAATAAAAAGTGCGTAGGTGTACGATTCATCATTCACTTTTCTTTTCCTAGACAATATTATAAATTAAATGTATGAAAAATTTTAATCTTGCATTTTTAATAATATTTTAGCAATTGCGCTTGAAAAATGAAAAGTTTTAAGAAAGTCGCATTTTGAGAAAATTGGGCTTATAGATACCGTTTTAAATTTTCAAGGAAATAAAAAACAATTCTTCGAAACTTCAAACATTAATAGATTATTTCCCCTTTTTCTTGAAAATTATTTATTCCTCTAAATTTTCAAGTTGGGAAACATTTTTCAGTTGTCTTTCTCTTCGATTTAATGAATGCGCAATATTATTTGCCATGAAGCTGCTATCAGACAAATTCTATATTCTTTCAATTTTTTATCTTGGAAAATATATGTTATTTACCAGGAAGTACTGATTGCAATTAATATAAGTCATGAATACGGTTTAAATGCTTTCAAATGCTTATTGCTCATGGCAATGCCAAAGACAAATGCCAATCGCATTGCTAATTGTCAGAAATTAAATTCAAAATCAATGGCAAATTAAGACACATTAGTGGTTCAGAATCTGCAAAAATATCTTCAAAAACACAAATTATTACCTTGGATATTCCAAAATAATACTTGTATATGATAAAATAATAAAATAGAAAAAAAAAACAATTTTTAAATAACCTAAACAAAAGTAATGAAAAAGTGTTATTTATAATAGTGTCAATAGTTATCTTTTTATCAGTTCATTTCTTTTAAAATGTTTTAAATTTGAATTCTAATTAGCATTGACATAAAATAAATGCGGTTTTGAGAAGACAAAAGAAAGGCTTTTAGATAAAACATTAAAAAAATTGTTCGTTTCGGCCCGAAAATGAATTTTTTAAGCTTAAATGGATATATTAAAATTAAAAAAATGTATTATTTTAAACACAATAGTTTAAAAATAGAATGAAACCACAACAAATATGCTTTGACAATAAACAAATATCGCAATATAAACTTCCACCAGTCGACACTTGCGCACTAGCAGACACGGTAATCTGTTTTAATGGATAATAGCCCTCGAATTAAAAAGGTTTTTTTTTAAATCCTTACAACAAACCCTTTCATGTTTACTAAAAACTATTTCATTGCATTTTAATTTTTGGGGCGTCTTTATTGAATTGATTTGCATTCATTAAAGCTAGCTGCGCATTAAAGTAAAAATTTTGATTTATTCGTGTTTTCTAAAATTTAGAGCACAGCCTTTCTCCCAAAGACGCTTCCTGATAAAGCTGAAGCGAAAACCAGATCGCTGTTCTCCATCTTGGCAGCCATCCAAAATAATAATAATAATAATGAAAAATAATAAAATATGGCGAAAATAAATTAAAGGAAAGGACTAACAGATTATGACCATTTTTTTTTAATCTTTTTTCTCCAAAAGATTGGTTTGGATTAATTTGATTGCTTTTCAACCTCATAAAATTATCGATAAGAATCATCCAAATTCGATAGCAATTTTGCGTTGAAGTGGGTATGTTTGTAAAACCATTTAGGAAGTAAAATATTTCTTAAAGACATTTCTCCCAGTCCAGTCTGAATGCGTCTTGTCTGGTTTTGACTGCAAAAAGTTTTAGTCGATATCGATTTCTTTCATTTAAGTGGGATTAAAGATTTTCAATAACCGAGGAGTCTCCATTCAGTCCTAATGCAGCAGAACGACGGAAACTGTTGATACCGTAGAATAAATCAGGGCTTCTTTCAACTCATTGCATACAGTGACGTCGTACATTCAATTATAGAATTTGTGATAGGTAAATCTGTGTCAATCTCTCAATATATAAGACAGAAAATTCATGTGTCAGTATGTTTGTCTGTTGCAAGAACTCCTCCAATGATGACCATCTGAAATGAGTGTACGCCATTTTCTAAAATCCACCTTAAGAACAATTGCGCTGTTTTCAACTTTCAATGCTCATTATTTCTTAAGATTTTTAATTAAATATTAAAACAAAGATCCACTTCTTTCAGTTTCCCACCATAACCCTTTATACCACCGTTTCTTGTATAATTTTAAAGAGGAAGAAATTATCTTTCCAATGACATCATTTTATTTGCTATGCAATGTTTTATTTCTTAGTTTTTTTCTTCCACAAATTTCAATTCCATCTTTGTGTAAAATCATTTAAGGTAAGAATATCTTCGTAAATCAAGGGAGAAAAGAAGGAGTTTATGCAATATTTTTCGACTAGGCATATCCCCATCAAAATGAAGAAAATGATGTTTCGAATCAGGGCATTAAAATCGTGATATAAAAATTTGTATTGTCACCATGACATTGATAGGGAGTTAATAATTGATTTCTGTGGGTTTCTAAACTCGTATCGGATGAATTGAAGTACAAAGATAAAAGAGGAGAGAGGGCACGAATGAACAGAGTGTTGATAAGGTGATTAATATTTTCTTAGATGTTCTCTCTAATCATGTACAAAACATCTAATTTCTAAAACGTCAAAGGTAATTCAGGTCAAAGGTAAAAATCTCTAAATACCGTAAAGAAGTGTATTTTATCTTGATTTGACCAATAAATGTCTTGTTTGGAAATTTAACAAGTCTAAATTTTTACACGGCCCTATTGGTCAAATTTAATAAAATATTCTTGATATTCTAACATTTTAAGCAAAATAAAGATCCCGCCATCGACAATTAAAACTGGTCGAGTTAAGAAATCTTGTATACCACAATTTCTTTGGCAACGGAAGAAAGAATGCATTGAGGAAGATCGGCAAATGGCTCTTCCTCAATGAAGCGCTTGGTTAATCTCGAATAGAATCAATGTTATTTTGGTTGAAGAAGAGTGTAACTATTTTGCTAAAAATGCCGGTGCATCAAGAAGGTTTTATAAATATGAAAATGAGGCCATGCATAAATACAGATTCCGTGACTGTTTCAGCTGTTCATTAATGAGCGCTTATGTTGCGATCAGACTGGACACACGATAGCTTTTGTGGCTAAAAGCGGTTTTTAGCTGAAAAATCAACAATTTTTCACTAAATATTTGCCCAAAGGTTTCAATTTTAATACAAGCTATTTACTTATAATTAAACCCAAAATTTTTAATTTCAGTTCGAAATTTATTGGATAACGAACATGCTAAGTTTAGTTCAATTACATTAGCGTCCCGTTTTAAAGCAATATTATACCTGTTTTTGGGACGGACCTCGCCATCTTGAACCTCGCTCAGATGAAGAGGGTGGTACCTGTACTTCCGCAATCTCCAAACTTTTACACCATATCAGCGGGAGGACGTTTGGTTCCTGATGGATGCAATGTGCACTGTACTCGCGTCCATGACGGTTCTTTGGTGGAATCGGGTCTCGAAACTGAAGCACTCCGGTTCCCAGGCCGATACATCACCATCAGACCACCGCGGTCCCTTCGAACTTGTTAAAGAACCAGTATATAGTATAAATTCATTGTCAGTGTCAATAAAAAATTGTGTGAACTTATGCACTGATTCAGCAGACAGAAGTATTAGACCCCCCCCCCCTCCCATTTGCGTATTTCCATTTTCACCCAATTAGCTCACTGAGTTTATTGAAAAACTGCTATCAAATAAGATGTGCTATTAAGAATATGCAATTTTCACCGTTTTTCATAATTAGTAATTAATAATAATTGATATCATCTTTAAAAAATTTCCATCTCAAAAAGATTTTTTCTAAAAACATGCGCAATTTTATTCTAACAAAAATAAACAAATAAATAAGTTTTCTATAAGTCAGATGTTTCTTTGAAACCACAAGAATCGAAATTGAAATTCATGAATAACTAATAAAGAAAAGAGAAACCAAATTTCGGATGGGATTGAAAAACAAAGAGAATCCATTTGTCGCTCTCCAAGCTAAGCCTGGTCGCTCTAGTGGCTGTAAATTAAAAGATAAAAAGGGTTGCTTTTGACTTTCAATTGAGTGACTCGCTTCTGAGCAATTTGGGGGCCTTCAAGGGCTGCTTGCCGAACAGTTGCGGTCTGCTTTCTGTTGCCTGTTGATTCAATTTCTTTCTTACTTTTATTTATTTGCCTTTTTATCCTTTTTCGCTGACCGCTCAGAGTAAATAAACAAATAAGAAGCACTGAACAGCCCTGGAAGGAAAAGTAAGCAAACTAAATAAATAAAAACGTAAGTTTCAAAATAATTTCAATAGCTGCTGTTTATCTGCTACCCGAATGGATGAATGGCCACGGTTTCATGCAAAAATGGAATAAGATTACCAAACAGCTTAAAGCAGACACCGACACATTTAAATCAGAGAAAGTTAGCTGGATTCATCTCTGAGCCTTAAGTGTCATTTTTACTTCTTCATACTTGCGCCACTCGATCAAACATGGCTCTTACCTGAATAAACCTTTCAAAAACCTAGTAAATTCTCTCTCGATTTTTCCGACGCTGCCAGTCTAGTAGAGTCATTGAATCAAGCCGATTAGGATATTTGGCCGAGGAGTTGTTTCATAACAGTGCAATCGGTGTGCTATTGATTGTCGGTGTAGTAATATTATTGTTCGGTGCTTCTGAGAGATTAGGAGTATATCCTGGAAGAGGAACCATCAACTAATCCATATTTTCGTTGAGGTTCAAGCATTTTTATGGCACTCATGTTCGTTGGAAAGACAATTTAAAAATGCCATAAAATAAACAAAAAGAGAGGCATTAAAAATGCAATGATATAAACATACATGAATTCTTTTTTTGTTTGCAAAATACGCGGTTTTTCTCCGATTTGTTGAGGGATTTTTCAACAAATTTGGAGATTTATATCAAAATTGAACTTGATGAATGTCTGTCGTACCCTGTCTATGTGAATGCGTTCGCTAATAAAAGCAAATAACTGGATGGATGAAGTTAGGCTTGCAGATTTATCGTAAGTGAAAATTTGTATGAAATTTTGAATCCACTCGCCAAAAGACTGACACTATCTTTCAATATATTTGCAAGAATGTGAACGCGACAACTCAAATGCGCAACGGGATGACGATGGAATTTTCTATCTGATCTGTGGAAAGGAAGAAATTTGAAATCCATACTCAGTTTTCCTCTCTATACAGTAAAGTACGAAATAGCCACGTGACTTGTTAAAAAGTGCTTTAAGAAAAAGAAACTCACAGTTTGTAATGACAAATCTTCCCATAAATCACATTTTTTTTTAATATTGAAAACGTTAAAAAAGTTCAAATTCTAGATTTTAACTAATCTTCAGACTCCTCTGAATCTGAAAAAAATATTTTTGAATAATGCTTGTCTGTGAACACAATTAATTCAAAAAAAAATCTTAGGCTGTGCGGCTGAAGTCGACATGTCGCCTTACACCAAATCTGTGGATTTCCATCGAATTTGGAACGAAATCCATAAAAGGAAAGTTTATGCATTCGTCTGTCCGAGCAAAAGGGAACACAATGACTAATAAACATCCTAAATGGATAAAATTCGATATACGGAAATAGCATTTATTCGTATCAAATTTTCTACTAAATCATTTGTTGGTCTGTATTTTCGCATGAATGAAAACGCTTCCACTCAGAAGCGCAGCGGCTTAAATAGACGAAACTCAGCACGCGATTTTACTATTATTATCGTAATTTTGTGTCAAATGTTTGGCTTCAATGGCTCGGAAAAAAGAGATTTAAAATGCATATTAGGTTTTCTTTACTATATTGCGAACCACAGGACTTTTGTGAGGGACTCTGAAAATATAAATCTGAGCACTCGGGATGTTCACACGACCCTATAAATTGTCCAGAGTTTTATGCGAGGGAGATAACATTTTCATTAAGAAGTATTCGAGAAAATTCTGGAGACTACTCCTGCTGATTCAGTCCAGCACTTCAATTCTCATCCCGAGCAAGCCTGATTCGGATGCGTCACAAGCACGCACGTGCCAGACTGAGAAGAAACAAAACAACTTCATGTGTTCCGCCCCGCGCCACTCCACGGACCATTAAATGATTCCTCCACCCCACCCCTGTTCCCGAGTCAGGATCATTCTGCTGCCGGTCCGTTACGACGCATTCGTATTGATTGAGATCTTCTTTCCAAACATGTGATGGAGGAGAAAGTTTTCTGCCCCAAATGAAGGCAATTACTTACGGTGCCATTAAGCGGGGGGAGTCTCAGAATGAGGACTCCAACCCCTGCCTCGTTTCGGCCACTCTTCAGTAGTACGCTGTGAGTTACAATCTGTCTATAAGACATGTCTGTAAGTCCGTTTTTTTTTAATGTAAGGAAGGACAATAATTCAGTCAATCAATTGGCTTAAATGCAGTTTTCCTCGTTTTCGAAGATGATGTGAGTGAAAATTTGTAATCATTATCTGAGAGCATTTCGATTATAGTAGATTCGATTCTTTTAAAAATGAAATCCACATTAACATATCGATTGATATTATTTTTGTAAAAATCTCGTATGCAAAATACAGTACACTCTCGAGTATCGGTTCGCGATTATCCGGCTTCCGTACTCTCTGGTCGAGTTTTCTTCATTCGCCATCAAATGAGGAAGGCGAGGCGTTGTTGCCTTGCCAACATCGCCGAGAGGTTGGAAACAGGCGTCTGTTACGATCCTTCTGTATGCAAAATACAAGTTGTGATAGGAACAGAGCAGCTCATTCTGCTGATTGTTCATTGTTTCGTCAGTGTGCAACGGACCTCTATTATTGTCGCTGTTCCTGATTATAACTGCACAGTAAATTGCTCTTGGAGTATGCTTAATATGTTTTAAGTGTACAGCAGTGAACATTTCAAAATAGGTGATAAACGAAAAAAAAAATGTAGTGACTATGCAAGAAAAAAATGACGCGCTATGCAGCGACTAAACTCTGGTGTAACAGCAAAAAGTATAGCTTCGGAGTTAAGAGTTTAGAAAAGTACAGTGGGGGGGGGGGGGCTGGAAAAAAATCGAACAGAAATTGAAAAAGGGTGCGTTGCACAAGCTAGTGGAAATGAAATAATAGGAAGAAATACCTTATTGAAGGGTAAGCATAAAACAAGTTGAAGAAGCGTTATTTCCGTGGCATGAACACTTAAAAAAAAGGTTTACCTGTAACTAGGCCAATATTCTGAGTATACTGCCAGTGATGGATGGTTAAAAACTGTCTTCTGGTATTGATAGGCAAAGAAATGAGTTCATTGTTCTTCGGCCTTTTCCGGCTTTTTTTGTTATCCGGCCTGCCCTACCAGCACACTGGGCCGGATACTCGGGAGTGTACTGTATACGAAAAGGGAAACCAATATTCATTGCTTGCTATTTCTTAGAAAACGAATGAAAGAGGGGTTTTTTTTTGAATAAAAAAACCGTTGTAGATTGCAGAACATGTGGAGATTCCTTGAAATTTCGAATTCAAATTTTTGACAGTACAGTATTTTCTTGCTCATAAAAAGAAAGCAATGAATGAATAGATGTGAGGAAGAATTGCATCAGCTATTTTTATTTGCTAGATCATCTTCTTCATGCAGTTTCCACTGAGATGGAAAATAAAATGTAAATATAGGAAAGTTTTTCCATCGTCTATTTTTAAAATCTAATGCAAGACTCTTTATTCGGCTCTTATAAATATCTGAATAAACAGGAAGCTGGGGACGGTCCTCATCGTGAATCAACTCTGCGAAGGGTGACGAATTTTGTATTAATGCGCCTTTTCCATGTGTAATATAATATCCTAAATAGTTTACAAAGGTCTTTACAGTCTGTAATGGCGGCAACTTGCGGATGAATGTTGTGGTGCTGCAATAATTTAGTATTATTGTAGCATCGATTCAAAAGTATTAAGGTTTTTTTGGGTTTATTTGGTTTCTGGTTTTATTATTATTATTTCTATTTCCCTGTCTAAGTATTAAAGCTTTCTTTTAAGTTTATACTATATTAATTGAGAGAAGTCTTTCAAACTTAAACTAATATAGAATTATTTCATAGATCCACTACGAGCAACAAAGCACGATTCTCTGACTCAATCATTTTCTCGATTGAAAATAGTGTAGCTAAAGATATCAATTGTAATGACAAATTCAAAATTTGCTGAACAAAATGTTAAAGAAATTCTATAAAATATAGTTGGTAGTATTAGAAACTAGAAAACTAAATTTATAAACATTTGAATTGTTATGAAATTGTAATAATAAAATAATAATAATAAAGTTATGCACTTTGTATTATCACTATGAAAAAAATTCTCTCATCATACATTAAAGTGGCGTATTAATATAAATGGGATTTTCCATTCATAAATTTCTTTTTCAAAATAATATATATTATTCCTTCTTAACTAAACTGACCTTTTACCCTTTACCTAACTAAATTAAAAAATGCCTCTTCAATAAATTTTATTGAGTACCCGGCGCATTGCTTCCGCAAAAGAAATGATTTTGGAAATATCGTTTGAAATAGCTCATTTGTTTAATTAGGGTTGATATTTATTTTCTTGTCGACATTGAATACATTCATTGAAATTAAATGTTATATAAAAGGGAAGCATAAAAAATATTTATTCTATTTTTTTACTTTATTTTTCAAGTGTTTTAGAGTAGACAATATTTTTTTTCCGTATTCAGCAAAAACAAATAAATTTCTGAGTATCCAACATGCCACTGGCCATGTGAAAAACATGGATTTTCCAGGTTCAATCCGCGTATTTTCTATATTCAATTAAAGTGATTGACCTTGCGCCTTGTTAATGGCCATCGAGTATTGTGAGTCGAATGGAGAACTTTGAAATCAAAAGGCATGGTGGTGGGAATAATGGGAATGCATGAAAAGAGTACATCTTTTCCATTAAGAAAGTTGCCTCGATGCTTGCAGCATGTTGGTCTTTTGATGCTGATGCTTGAGATCGGGCAGAGCACAAACGTTGTCTCTCTACTCTTGCCGCTCGCTCATCTTGAGAGTTTGAAGCACGATCTGTTTCATTGCTCGCTTGTCGTTCCTCGTTTGTTTTAGGAGCTCGCATTTGCTTATTTCCTTTGTCGATTGTGAATGCCAATTTTAAAGCAATATTGAATCATAGAAACGTTAGTTGAGAACGTTTCTAGGATTGAATCATAGAAACGTTTAATGATATTATTTGCTTTAATCAACAAATAATATCATTAAAAATTTAACTAATAATGAATTTCCCAGAAACTACTGCAATATTGAATTTTTTAATAAAAAAAGAGATGATTTGGTGTTAATCCCTTGCCTAAAATAAAAATAGACTTTTCGTTGCGTATTAACTAACTCAATAGACGGCGCTAAGAACCTCCAATTATTTATCACCTTGAATAGCGTCAGCAGAAGAAAAATGAACAAGATGGGCACTTTTTATAAATTTTTACTTGCTGCTGGTATGTTCTTTCCTTTATATGTTTTACTAATTGTTTATGAGAGTTCGTATATAGTTTATTTTATGCTATTAAATGTTTTGCTTAATGAGTGGTCGTATTCTTTTATAATATTTTGTTTTGTTTCATTTCTGTAAAAAATGGTGTATCTCTTGGACTTTAATTTCAAAGGATTTTCGGGTCACGAGGGGTCAATACTGTTGCTCTCAGGTCAGACTCCTCACAGAAAAAATCTCTTATTTTGAATCTCTGCCGGATTCTTATTTCATTTGGTTTCATTTTGATATATATATATATATATATTTCTGTGTGTGTGTGTGTATGAAGTCGAATTTTTCAGAAACTAATGCAGATATCCATACAATCATCCATTTACTTATATATAATACACTAAGGAATTCAAAAACTTTTGATCACACTTAAAAAGAAATGAGAAATATTTTCCCAAATTCATCTTTTTACTTTCTCGTGCACGTAGTATAGAGTCTAAAGAAAATATAGTGAACGTCAAAAAAAAAAATCGAACTCGAGATTTCGACGAATCACCTCATTTTAGACCTACCTGAGTTCGAAAAACACATTTTTGGAAAATGTTCGACTGTCTGTCTCTGACAAAGATAGATCACAAACGCTTTGAGCTAGATGGCTGAAATTTGGAATACGATCTTTGCACCAAATGTGCGGATTTTCATCAAATTTTGAATAAAATATATTCAGAAGAAAACCATCCGTCGGCTGTTCTGATATAAGTTAATACGATTATCACAAAACAAAAAGGGCTAAAAAGATAAAATTCGGTACACAGATTCAGCGCGCACCTCTCAAGTTTCCAACTGCAAGTTGACTCTCTGTATTTCGGAACTTTCCGAAACATATAAATGCGATAATTTTACAACGCAAAGACTTAAATATACCAAATTTGGTATGTGATTTTGCGATTACAACTGCAGTTTTGTGTCAAATCTTTGTTTCAATGGATAAAAGAAAAAGGGTCTAAAACTCAGATTCGATTTTTAGTTGCTGTTAACGCATGACGAGATTAATCGCCAAATAACTCGCCAAGAAAGACGTGATAGATTCAGTAAAAATTCTATATTCACGCCATAAGTTAATATTTCGTA
>JAPMOR010059443.1:356525-377114 GCA_026543865.1 Argiope aurantia
CGCATTTGTCAGCATCTGAAAGCGATAAGATTCAGTAAAAATTCTATGTTTACGCCATAGATTAGCATTTCTCCATAGATTAATAATAAAGAGTGCAAACAGCTAGAGGGCCGAATTTTGGTACTTCGTTTTCATATCGAGATCTGTGTGCATTTCGGTTAAAACAGGCGTCATACTCGATCCTATTCGCTGCATTATGAAGTCAGGCACAAGGCATTCCAGAACACCGAGAGGAGGACCATCTCACACGTTCCATTTGGAACATTGCCAATGTTTTTTTTGATGATCGCCTTTGTTTATACTGGAAGGATAAATGTTGTCTAATTTCAATGAAACTTCTTCTGGATGCTCGTGATTCACTGAAAAATATTTTTACGCATCAGGTAATAATAACAAACATTAGAGCTTCCTTATTTTAATAGCCTTCCATTTGATCTGTATATTATATAAATGAATCATCTAAATCTTAACAAGTCCCATGATATCCCACTGCCAATTTGGCTTCATAGGGTGAAATAGGGCTTTTGCGTCATAAAATCTGACACAGGCAATCAACCAACCCAGCGTCAATAAAAACATAATTATCCGATGTAACCTTCGTTCGTGGTATTGCAATTTCATTTTTTTTTTTATTCTTCATATAAATTGCACCCACAATCAACAGAATATTTCAACAATAGAAGGAAATCATTAGATTAAATATTTGATAAAATTATAAAAAAAGTTTGAATTTCATTTCAATTACGAAATATATCGTTAAAAATAATGAATTTTTTTTAATTGAATAAATTTATAGAAAAATACGCGACAAATAATATAATAAAGAATATTATTTTTATTTTTAAAACTATGTCAAAATTATTTTTGTGTAGTAATATTTCTGGAAATGAGCACTGAAAGACTATGATACTGCCTTAATTCTAAATTAATTTAAATTCTAATTAATTAACTCTACAAAAACTGCTCAGGTTACTTATTTATATTATCCACAACAGATTTGCACCAAATTTAATAGGTATGGTTCAACGAGTTACCTAGTTGAGCGTCAACACACACACACACACACACACACACACACACACACACACACACATACACACATCTTTATTATTAACAAAAATAAAGATGTGTGTGTCTTTATTATTAACAAAAATAAAGATAACGCGTTTCGTGTACATACATGAATCTAATCATTCTTATATTAATGTTTAGGATCTAAAAACTGAAAAAATATTAATAGTTTTTCTATTTTTTTTAAAACGGTGCCAACATTTAAAGAAATACCCTGTAGTAATTTTGTGGAGTACGAGTCGGAAATATGTCTTTTTTTAGTTTGTTATTTAATCATGACAAAAGATCGTGGAATATCTGTTACCAAACGAGACTCTGCAGAAGAGTTATTCTGGATTTTGACAAAACAGTTTAGAAGAATGGCAGCTTTCCAAATTTTTATTTTTATCAATCAAAACTGACTGAAAGTTACAGTGCTTTTATAAAGGTTTAATATCATGCTACAAGGCGAAATTAAGTACCATTTTGGAAAAAAAAAGAAAAAAACAACACTAGTAACTTTTTTAAGCCAATTTTATTTTAACATGAAAGAGCATACCTTAAACCATTTTTCAGCATAGTTTCCGCCAACACTCAAGCACTTGTGGTAGTGGGTTACCAGCTTTTCTACATCTTCTTCACAGAAACCTGCCCCATTGCATTGGAACTCATCGGAAACACATCTTGTGATAATCAAAGCGGCCTGTAACAATTTCGTACAAAACAGTACGTGAAATTTGCAAAAATTCCTCTGATAGCGTCGTCATTGTGAAACGCCTATTCTCAAGGATTTTTTCACCAACTTTCCTTACCAGATCATCGCTGGCAACAAAAGGACGACCACTCCGAGTCTCCTCGTGGATATTTGGTCGAACCTTCGATAAACATTCTAACCCACTTTCTCACCATTCCATCACTCATCTTGTCTTCACCGTAAACATCTTTAACTTGTCGATAGATTTCAGCCGGTTTTACATTCCTTGCGAAAAAAAAAAAAAAATGAATGACAGTGCGAATCTCTCGGTCGGCGGGATCAGTCATTGTCTTAAACATTTTAAATGGACACAGCAAACTGAAAACACAACGCATAGTAAAAATGGTGTCAGTTCAGAACCAGTGAACAAGTAAGACTAGTGCGCATGCTCGGAATGCCAACCGCAGCGTTGTGGCTGCACTACAATGAAACGGTCCTCACTTTTCGAATACGCCTTGCATTTAGAAGTTTCAACTGGTGAACATGTGAAGAATTATTGGTATTTTTGAAATTTATTTCTTCTATATACAGACGATGCGTCGATACTTAAGACTTATGTTGAGGTGTCATTTTAAATTTTAAATATAGTATTAAACATAAGAAATGCGTTTACATAAAAAATTTTGAAAATTGAGATGATCAGCAATAACAAATTAGACTTGCAAGCATAATTTAAGGACATTTATATTTTTAATGAAATGATAACAAGAGAAATTTTCCAGATACAGTATACGCTATAAATTAACTTATAGTTAAATGCAACATATTAACTCCCTCGAAGAGAATATCATTAATATTGTGAATATTTTTTTAACATCCTTCAAACAAATAGCTACCATTTTTTTTTCAACCGATATGATGGGCACGTTTAATATTTTACCTTTACAAGGAGTTTCCGATTTTAAGATCATCTTTGAGCCCCTCATTGCCTATTAAGTTGAGAGTTTGTTATAATTAAATCTTTTTCTGCTTAAATCAAAAATATTGGTTTTGAATCGCTTTGTCAAAACATAAAGTCAACTTGTGTTGTAGAAATCATTTTCGAACTTTGTGAATGTGCCACTACGTTATGTTATTAATACGGAGTTAAAATTGTCGCTTTTGAATTTCATTGAAAATGTCGATGTGTTTGAAAGCATGGTTAAAGCTTTTTTTAAAATTTCTGTTCATTACTGATATTTTTGGAAGAGTTCTCGGAAAAAAAAAAAGCTTACTGAAATTCATCACTCCTTCTACACAGAGTTTCTTTTTAGTCCACATTTCTTCTGAAACACTACTAAACCTTTAACAATAGTTTTAAAAAAATGAGTTATTTATCATTTTTATTAGCTGTTGGAGAATGGTATTGAGAAGCACATAATAATCTTTTATTTGTTCCATTGACTTCAACTTGGCCGCAAAATATTTTAAACATCTTGAAATTTACGAATGTTTGAGTTTTTACTGAAATTGTAATTCAAACTGGAAATTGTTACTACTTATTACTCTTGACGAATAAACTCTTCATAATGCAAAATGTTGTACTTTTTCTATGACGAGTATACTCGTCAAAAATAGTTAACTGTTTAATGTGCTATAGCTTGCTTTAATTATATTAATGTTTCGCCTTGAAGTGACTTTTGAAATATTTGGGATGAACTTCATAATTTTGAACCTTTGTCAAATGGACCGGGCCTTCTTCTCTCCGCATTCCAACGATGGAACAATTTGAAAAATTTGAATTAAGCCTTTATAAATATCAGTCAATGCAATTGATGGAATTTGGAATCAGGATTGTAATTGATATGTCGCTGCACATTTTTGTTCGAAATATTTTGTACATTTTTAATACATCTTCTCCGGTGTGCTTCCATAATACACACTTTGCGTTCAGCTTCATCCTACAGTGAAGAAAATCAAATGTGTATTTTGCATCTCAAGCCATTTCTAAAATTTGATAACATTTTGGGCCAAGACTGCAAACCAAATTTCATTTACCTAATTTGTTGTGGCAGTGAACTAACTTTTATACACAGATGAAAAAAAAAAACATATTTAACCGGTTGACGTATTTAGTCCCAAATTTCGTACACATCTACAGATGATTGAACAGTATTCCAAATTTTATGCATCTAGATTGTTGTGGTTTTCAGTTCTCGAGTTAACATGCTCCCGGAAGTCAGCAATTTCTCCAAAATCGTCATACAAAATGGCAGCCGTTTAACTCTTTTCCTTATGCTTCATGCTTAACGGAGAATTTTCTTAGAGTGATAAAAAAATACAGACATGAAATTCCAAGCTGGTTTTTTCCGACCTCAAAGAAATCTAAAAAAACTGAGATTCAAGGCAATCCTGAAATAGAATTTCTTAACGATCAATGGACTTTCTCATTTTAAAGTTTTAGAAAATAATAAAAATAATTTTAATCATTAGCTCCAAAGAAAAAATAATTCTTTCTTTTTTTGAGGTCAAGTAATGGATGAACTTCCAAAAAATCTGACATGCACATTTTTATTAATATTTCTTTAACAAAAACGGTTCATTATCATTCTGTCTACACCTTTTCGTCGTTGGGAGTACTGAAATGCTTGTTCCAAGATGAAGAATTCAGGTTGATTAGGGCTCATCAATCGAGGCTCGACGAGCAAATGAATCACGATCACGTGCCATTTTGTGCAAAATGTTGAAGGGCAACATCTGCTAAACGGCAAAGGCCTTCTTATTATTGAACGTTTGTTTGCAGTGCGCCTTTGAAAGGCGCCCCGTGCTTTTAGCTTTCGATTTATGCTAATGCTTTCTGTCGTCTCTCTTCAAGTGGTATTTTTCCTCACCGCCGATCAATAGAAGCATTTTTTCAGAGCTCAATAGCTCGGGGAAATAATTTCGCACTCGATTGTGAGGAGCTCGGCAGAAGCTCTTACAGAAAGCTCCAATTTTTGTACGGATTCAAGTAGTTTCAGAGCAAGGCTAGCAAGAAGAACTGGTTTAAAATAAGTCTGAGATTTCTTTTCAGAAATTGAGACACGGAAAGGTTTTCGGAGAGATATAATTGCAGCTAATTAAAATAAAATATCTCAAAAAGCTTAGTTTCCTTTATTAAACAGAATTCTCAAAATGGAAATTAGAAAATTTTGCGAATAAAGCCGTATTCATAAAAAGGTTTAAAGATTCTTTCATTACTTCATGCCCCTTTTCTATTGGTTGTTTGAAGTATGGTTTAAGGTACAAGAATGAATTAGAAGTTAGATGGAGTTTTAATTGAGTCTTCTGGAGCTAAAACCATTTCGGATTATGCAGGGCCAATCATAAGGTATATGCAAACATGTGATTCATAAAAAGGTGTATGATCATATTTTAAAATGTTAATTAAAAATTCTGTTCAATGTTGCAAATGTTCTATGCTGGATTTTTTTTAAAAAAAACCTGTTGTATAGGTCTTGAAATATTAAAAGAGAATGAACAATACTCATATAAGATAGAAGAATCAATGTTTTTTTAAAGAGGTAGAAAGATAAGGACGGTGCGGATGTCTTTTACAATAATGTGAGAAGAATGAGAACATTGAATTTGTTGAGAATCAAAACGTGGGCACTCTATAGGAATGTGCCGAATTGTAATTAGGTAGTTAGAAGTTAACGCTATTAAAAGAGAAATATGGGGTATTTATGATTATACTCATATGACGGAACTCATTTTACAAATTTAGATATCAAAATATTTCATACACTTTCTAAATTTCTGAAGAATAACCACGAAGCATTTTATATGCAGACCGTTTTTAAAAAATGATTATCGGTTGGAACGCTTCTATCGACATCACACAAACTCGGGAATTTATCAGTTGTGAAGGCCGCGGTGGTGTGGTGTTTAGGTTTCAGGTTCGAAACCCGATTCCATCGAAGAACCGTCGTGTACGCGGGTCTGATGCACTCTAAATACGTCGGGGCCAAACGGCCTCCCGCTGGTGTGGTGTGGAAGTTTGGGGGGGGGAGAGGTGCCAACTCAACTGTAGTCGTCGTCATCTGACCGCGGTTCAAAATTACGAAGTCCATCCTAAAATAACTCTAATGTTGCTTTAAAACAAGACGTTAATATAACTAAACTTAACTAAACTGTGAAATCACAAAATGGAGATTTTCTCGAAGAAATCAAATCGTATGATTGAATTAATAACAACATGAATGTTAATGGTTTGAGCATTCGAAAGCTATTCACACATTTAAATTCTCACCAGAGAAAGAATGCAAACTTCTTCTTCTTCTTCTTCTTTTTTAATCATCTACTTCTGATCTGATGTTCTGTTTAAATCTGATGTTCGTCTCTCCATTGCCATATGCTTCAACAGCATCTCGTTTTGTTCGAATTTTAAAACAGCATTGCAGATGTCAACTTGCTTACAAACGTTAGTTTCTAAAGTGAACTATTCCAATCGCTTCCGATGACGTCAACATTAATGTTATCGCATTTGCATTTTAAACATGGAATGAAATCGAAACATTCGCCCGATTTATCATCGCCTCTTCACCTTCCCAAGAATATCAGAAATTCTTTAAATTGAAATTCAAGAAATCAGTTTTGATAAATTTCAGTTATTTTCTCCTCCCTTATCTTAAAACTGTCCATGAGTATGTACAGCTTTTTTGACTTGGATAACCATTGTTTGGGAGAAAATTTTATTAAGAAAGGAAATATTAAAAATTATTAAATTATTATTAAACATTATAAATATTATTTAAATAACTAAGATTTAATTATTCTGCATACCTGCACTTCATTTTCTGATTTATGTCAGTCTAGTAACGGAGGGCAGGCAGCAAATTTCATTTCTAGAAGTCATTACACAGCTTAAAAATTGACTTTCGTTTCCTTTTTGCTATTTGTAGAATGGAAAGCAAAATAATTCCATTTTTCAAGTTGTGAATCTATGGAACATCTTGTTTTCTGTATCGTGTTAACTAATAAAAGAATGAGAATTCACCTATACAAATAAAACTGAAAAACTAAATTATTTTTGCGTCCTATTGAAATCTAGATGCTGAAGATTATTTTTTTAAAATTTTGTTCTCTCCTATTTTGAAGGGGAAGATTATAACAGGCTTTCGGAGGCAATTATTTAAATATTTAATTTCTTAATTCATTAAATATTATGTTTCCATTTTACCTACGCAATATTACATAACCGATCGACGCAGTGGCTCCTAAGATTTGTCTAATAAACTGAATTTGAGATGATTAATACCTGGAAGAGGTGTTCTTTCAATAGAAATGATTTCACTTCATTGATATCGGAGAATTTTTCTCTCGTTTATAAATCGTTTCTTTTACTTAAAAACTAAAAATGTTTTGTCGGCAAGATGGAAGATAAAGGTAGATTCCTATTCATCTAAGTTAATATTTTTCGAATTCCTTTCAATTATTAGACAAAAATGAACGGGAAAAGTCTTCCCGAAACATTCTCGCATAATCACCTCTCCCAGCATAAAATCATAGGCCTCAGATAAGGCTACGCATATCCTGAATTGCATTCACCAACGCAAATGACAGATCTGGTGATCTTTGGCAAGAATCTAGCATTTGAGTGAATCTGTTTCGAGAATGTGTGCTTTGGGCACCTCTTATGCTGACCTTTCACATGTGACAAAATGTGACACGGAATAGCCACTGTCATCACAAAACAATGCCACGCATTTCATCGCGTTTATGAACCGCCTCGTTTGAATGCGCGAGAAAGTGCGCAGATTTGGTTCAAAATTGGATACGAATATCTCATTTAGAGCCTGAACTTGCGTTGGCATATCTCTCTGAGTTTTGTAATCATTGAGTACATTTGTGATAAAACAATTGGACAGACAGACTTCCTCTCATCAGAATTCGCCCAAAATGTGACGGAAATCTGCAAATTTGGAGAAAAGGCCGTAAACGAAATTTCATTTGTCTGCTTGAAAGCATTTTTGAGTTATCTTTGTTACAGTCAGACAAAGTGACTGACCAATGCCAAAAATACTAAGACTAAACGAAGGGAGGTTCGAAATGAAAAATCTCATCAAAATCTGGAGCTTGAATTTTTTTGACGAATACAATATCATCTCTACACTTTGTAAACGATAAAATAAAAATTAAATATTACATATAGAAGCAACCTTGCGATGTTTGTATTGCTATCAAAAATTTCGGTATTTACTGCAAAATAGATAATATCAAATGACACATATTATAAAAATAATATAGAGATCTAGGTTTGCTACAAAGTTTATATTATTGAAAAGCTATGAAGTTTTAGCAAATGCCAAAAGTTTGTATGAGTCGGCAAGAACGGAAAGCGTGTCCCTTTTTTTTAAAAACATATTTGAAAAAAAAATGACTATCATTTGCAATATCCTTTTTTTTTCAATTATATGAAAACAGTAACGTTTTGTGATAAAACTTACGAATTTTTGTTTGATTTTTCCATTTATATTGGAAGATCGAAACCTCAATGCTATTTCCTTGACTCCTCGATACATTTTATTTCATTCTACATATTTCGTCCTCAGCCATTGCTGCGTTTTACCCCATGCAACAGTGTGCGCATATCACTGAATAATTCCACCTTCTTACTGTGTTGAGAAATGCATTCCTTCTCACCGTCACTGTGAAAACTAAACCACCGTCAGGAGCATTTTTCTGTAGAAGTGAAATCCAATTCGGAATCACATACACTTTAGTATCAGCCACCATCCGATACCCAATCAGGTATCAGATATCTAAAAAGTGCCCGGCTTCATTCCGACTGGAAAAGAATCAGTTACCAGCTGTATCAGGCATAAAGCATAAAGTACAATTGAATATCAGTATTAACCAGTACTTGCTACAGCAATACCGGGTGTCATTCCACCCCTCATGTAGCCAGTTGCCGTTTTGAAAAACCGTCACTAATGCAAATAGCAAAATAGAGAAAAATATTATATTCCGAATGAATTAAGTATAAAATTTTACATAAATAGAAAATAAGTTTTAAAAATATCTTTCGTTCTGATTAATGTAAGGCAAATTCACTGTTATAGATCCACGGCAGCATCCGCAATCTTCTTCTAATGCGAGAGAAAAAAGTATTCAGTCCTCTGAGCGGAAGCAAATGGTTTGGCTCCAATTCTCGTTAAGCTTCGTATTTCCGAAGAGCTGGCAAATTCCACGTTTATTGAGCAATCGCCAGGACACGTGATCCAGGAGAAGAAAAGCGATTAAAACCACTTTTTGTCTTGTTACAGAATGGGAATTTCTTCTTTTCTTTGTTCCCAGTTAATACTTTAGCGCGGAAACTATTAGTGTTATGATGATAATGACTGAAATAGGAGTAAGAATATGAAAGTATCTACTTGCTGCAAATCTTTCAATCAATTTTTATAGACTTTTTGATGAGCTAGAGTTTTGATGTATGGTAAGAGGACAGTATTTTGTTATTTGCTGTGGTTAATTACTAATTAATCGCATAATTTTGTTTAATTTTGCTTAGTGTGAGTGCAGTTATCAGTTATCTGATATCATTTGTAAGAACATTTGATTGTAACATAGCAAGATAATTATAATATCAGTCTTGGCTGTTTGTTCTTCATATTAATTTTATTAATCTAATAATCTAATTCCGCTAGCTCCATCTTGACACAAGGAAAGAAAAGGTTTTTAAACGATATTCGCCCAATAAACATTGAGTAACTTTTTGTTCGGCAATGCATTTCTTAAAGCAAATATTATTTTCCCACGTGTTTGGAATTTAAGAATGCATTAACAATTCCATCAGCAGGAAAAATTTCAAATCAATGAAAAGAAAAGGCTTCTTAAGCCTTTGCCAATAAATCCAAAAATTTCCATTCAAATTCCGATGACATAGCTTACCGACTCATAAAATGTCACTTATAGAATATAAAAAAATCTATGGAAAATCAAATTTTATATCCTAGTAAATACCTTGCAGGTTTACAATTTTATAAATATGAAATTTTATGTTCCAATAAATACTTTGTAGAATTATAACTATAATTTATAAACACACAAACCAAAATATTTCAAAATATTTCTCGACAAATAATGCATAACGCATTCCATATTTTGTGACAAAAAAAAAGGACATTTCTCTTTGTTAAAATTATTTTTGCCTTTTTATGTGCTTAAACATTTCAACAGCAGTTTCAGATTAAAATTATTAAATTAATTTGCTATAATTGTAATTATTATAATATTGTATATAATCTTAAATGGAATTAAATTCTGACATTAAAATATTATTAGATCCTCAGTTACTATTAAAGTGTGAATGTAAAATATATTTTACATCCATACAAATACATTAGAAAATATATTTTACGCTTACTAATGCAAAGATGAACAATTTCAAATAATTTTAATGATTCATGAAGTATTTATTGCCATTTTCGATCGCCACTATTTTTGGAGTATAAATAATGTCTTTTGCCTCAAGTCTTCTTTCATTAAACATTATTCCGTCAAACTTCCAGACTCTGGTGACAGGCACAAGTTTAATTGAATTATATTAACTTCCCGTTATAAAGCAACACTAGAGCTCTTTTGGGACGGATCTAGTCATTTTGAACCGCAGTCGGATGACGAGGACGATATCTGAGCTGACACCCCCTCTCCAAACTTCCACACCCCAAAAGTGGGAGGACTGGTGTCAGGCACAACGTTTATTCTATAAATATACGCAACACTGAATAGCATAATAATTACATCGGCATTTTTTGAAATTATACCTATTTTGCAGGAAAGAACATTTAACGTTAAAAATTATGCCTAAATATGCAAATTGTCATAAGCCTAGTAACTGTTATAGAAATGACCAGGTGGAGAAGTACAACAAGCCCAAAAGCAACGCCTTATTCTGCAAGAAAAACATTGAACACATGTAGCAAAACACATCCGAAGGCAAGCAAAGAACAACACTTACGGAAATGAACGACATTCAACAAATAGAATACAGCAACGTCGCTCAGAGTGGGGTTAGAGACTCACTTGATTGACTCACGTTTATATACTCTCCATGACAAGATATTGATTCCTAATAAAATTATTGCCATCATTCTTGTATTTTCGGAATTTTCATTCTTGTTGTCGAAGCGGTTACCAAATTTGTATTCAAAATGAGCAACATTCATTCTCTTCTCATTCCTATGAAATGAACGGTGCAAAGAAACAGCATTACAGATCTGAATAGTATTCCGAAACTAGGGATAAAAAGGATAATAATGCGTTCGCTTATTAAATGCGCACGCAGGAAATGCATAGTGAAATAATCACCTGATAGATGCATTGACATCAAGTCATGTCTGCTGTCCTCTGTTGAGCATTTCCAAGAAGGCAAGTGAAAGTATAAACATGGTGTGTTAGTTTACAGTTATTTTCACTGACCCCCCCCCCTCCAGGAGGCAGCTTAGATATGGGGATGAGAAGCTTCCCTGAAAAAGATAAATCATCCCTATTGAGAGGAATGACTTCCGACACCGAAATCGAAAGTTGTTCAAACGTAAGTGAAAAGACGGAACAATCAATGAGTCCCTTACATCTTTATTATTAGGATGTTTGGTTAAAAAGAACCGCGTGCGGTAACAAGAAATGCGAATACACAATTGTACATTACAAAACAGAAGCGGACAACTGTGCGATCTTTAACTGATTTGAACAGAAGAGAAACAAATTCCCCAAACTCCTCACTTTAAGACGGTGTTTGTGACTTTCACTAATCAGTAGTCTGATATATCGAATTATCAATCTTTCTGTTCCCCTACTGGATCATTAAAAAAAACTTCAAACCGTAGGGAGATATTTCACATTTATTTTAAATATCTTATTGTATTTCTAAGAAACGGTCAGGCGATTAAAATTTTTATGATGCATTTTAGATTCTTTTTTTCTCAGATATGTTCTTTTGGTGATTTTTAAGTGAATTACGTATGTATAATAAAGTTTTAATACGCGTGATTTATTTTTTTCTACGTAGTTTTGTAAATGCAATTGACTCTTTTTTCAAAAATGTATGTTCCTTTCATAATTTTCGTTCTTTTATTAAATTATTACTTACTTGTTCATTTTATATTTAAGTGTTGTGAAATTTCCTAATGAAGAGCCAAATTTAAGCGCGTAGTTTCATTGAAAAAAAATACTTTTCATTGAGTTGAAAAATGACAATCGATGAAAACTGATTTTTCTTATCTGATCGAAGCAATGATGGGATTAACAGTCCCGAGCCATTTTTGAAATCGTTCTCTCATTTCATGAAAGCTTTTCCCCCGAAATCATCTCTACAAAGCCAAGCTTAAGAATTATAAAAACCACGAGACAACGAAAGAGTGGCCTTTCCAATCAATAAACACATCAAAAGGAAACCGAAGTCTACCCCGGCCAATTTTGTGGAAAGCAAAAGTCCGTACTGGAGTGAAATAAGTTCCACTCCTTTTACTTCACTGTGTTTTTTCGCGGGCTCTTGAGAAGACGATTTCACTCCACCCGTATACACTGAAAAGCAACAAAATTTTTCCTACGAGAAAAACCAAAACTAACAACAAAAAGAAGAAAAAGTTTTCCTTGGTTCCCCTAACTCTAGGCATGTAAAGGTGTCATCGTGTATTGCGGAAAAGGCAAATTCCGCCCCCTAGCGGTGAAACTCCGGGGACCCTGCGCCTGTGGGTGTGCGCGTGGAACACTGCAGTGGTTGATTCAGGAGAGAGTTGGAGGCGAAGAAAATCGTCTGTGCCCCCCCTCCCGAACCATCCTTTTTTCCGGTGGATACAATCTTTCGGCAGCACCACTTCTTTTGGTGCCTTCCATAAGCAGCAAACATTCCAGTCGATTCGCCAGGACTTCCAGAGGTAAGTGCTAGACTGTACTTTTTCTCTGCTTTTTCCAGGAATTTTCCCATTTTGGGAGCGATCGCGGCGTGTTCTCAGACGGTTTTTGATCGTACGTGTAGACGGGAAATGACCGAAACGGCTAGTGTCCGCTTTTGGCACAGGGCGGAGATCTCTGAAGTGCGCAGGTTAAACTCATAAGCAGACCGCTGGCTTCAAGCAAATTTACATCAATAAATGGTTTAGTATATCGGAATCTCCTTAATTTGAAAGGTATGACGTCGTTCTTCTGATCGTCTGCGTCACGCCGGACCCATTGCGTCATCAGAGTTCAAGTCGGCCAAAGAGTCTCAAACTAAAGAACGTCTTCATGACATTAAATATACGGTAGAATAAAAGATATTTGGAAAATTATATAATATAATAATACACATCTTAAAGATTGTTTTGGCTGGTTTATATTTTTGACGCAGCATGGTTAATGTTTGCTTATTCATTGTTTGTCATTCTTTTATAATCTGCTTCCTAAGTATATTTGTATGTTATCAACAACTTCCAAGCGTTGATGTCCGAGTTATTCAGTTGTCTCGTTTCCTTGATTTTGCTATTTTGAATGTCAGTATTCGATGCTATACTTTTTCTTGTCATGTTTGTGTAGTGATTCTTAAGACAACGTTTACAAATAAGTCAGCCATTTCTCTTCTGAAACAGTGAATGTTGTAAAAGACCGCTTTTCTTAATACGTGAATTATTATTATTTTTTCATGCATTTGATAACAGAATTAAAAACAAACACATATAAGTCAAACTTTCCACCCTTCATCAACATATAATTTATCATTCCTTTAACAAAGAGAAAATTCTAAAAAGCCACAGTTATTTTTCAGTTTTTATCATAGTTAATACACCGCAATGGGGGAAAACCCAAGAGAAATAATAATTGCTTTCAAACGCAGATTGGGAAATTCAGTTTGAGATGGGAACTTGAATGACTCCAAACTTTCGAGCGCAGAGTATAAATAAGTAAACTTTAGAAGAATGACAACGTTTTTAAGTAGGAAAAAATTATAAATAGTTTTAACGGTGATAATTCATATCATTCATATTGTTATCACTAAAAAGCTTATTAAAATGTTTGAATTATTAAATTCAAAACAATCCTGGTACTAAGGAGGTGTTTTTGCTTTCGTAATAGAAGAGAGCGAACACTTATTAGTTTACTGAATACATAGAAAAATTGCAGTTTCCAAATAGATTTTATAAAGAAACGTTTCTTCGTGAACAATCCTCATTTATTAATGAAACGAGATGTCATTTTTTTTTCTTACAATGTTTTTAAAAATAATTATCCTTCTGATACTTACATGCCTTTAAAAATTAATAATCTTAGAAAAAAATTAAAGTTTGTATGAATGAAAAATACCCATATGAACCAGTACCAGCTGACTAGCACTCATATATATATGTGCATTAATGGGTGAAGACCCTAAGTATGTGCTGCTAACATTTCATCTCTCTTCTGATATTCTTGAATCGAACCTCCGCTGTTAAGGAGCCGAATTGAACTCATTTCAGGAAAACACCTTCGCGATCTACGTGGAGACAGCTGCCTTCTTCATGGCCGAATAAATATGCGAGTCATTGAAAATAATAGAATGTTCAGAAGAAATGATAATAGAGCGAATTGGCATAGATAAGTATCTTTTTGTTTCGATAAAATCCAATTGTTTTTAGAAGGATTCATAAAATAGGAGGAAAAAGGATGTTGCAAAGCATCCTCAAAAAACAGCTCTCAATTTTATTCCAACGCCGTTAGAATTTTGAATTGTGAAATCAGAAATGTATAGTTAATAGTTATCTTATTGTTAATGTGACGGAATCCTGCATTCATATGTACTGATGTAAATGGCTGCTTATTATGGACACAAGCAATAGTGAAAGTAGTAAAGACTTCACTTGGTGTGTCAGAATTTGTCATGAAGATATCTAAAACGAAAACAGGAGTTTGATCCGGGAATTCTAAATTCTCAAAAAAGGGGATACTTTTCCATTAGAATCATTTTAACTCCATAACTTTTGAACATTTGAGAAGAGAATGCTTCGTTACCAATACACAAATAATAACCAAACAAAGGTTTTAAATATTCATTTTTCAAAATATATGCGATGTACTAGTAAAATAGGACTGATCCAAGAAAGCATATCTGAAGACAAGGAAAAAAATGTTTGCTATGTCTCTATTAAACTTCATATATTTTTACTGACATGTTATTTTATTTTCAATTATTATTCATTATTATCTTAAAACAAAAGCTCTTTAGTACATTTGACTGGGCAAAATTTATTTATATCAAATAACATTTTGGGGCGAAAATTATTCGGTATTTTCTGGATTTTTTTTCTTTATATTCTGAATTATTTTGGATCTCGTCATTTTCTTAATGTCTTTCGTAAGTGTCAACAATCGATTGAAATTCATCTGATAAATAGTTTCTTTTAAATTCCATCTGGCATTTCTTGATAAATGGGTCGTCCATTTCCTATACCAAAGCAAAAATATATGTATGAAATGTATTTATAGATAGCACGAAAATTCGAAATAGCAGTAAATGAATTTCCCTTTGTAAAACCAAGCAATGCATTTGAAATACCTTTATGAGCAGCATGAAAAATCAAAGTTGCAATCGAAAGGAAATTCCCCGCTGAATTATCGATTAAGAGCTGTCTATTGAAGTCATTTTTGGCGCCATGGCATCTGTCGCAGATGCGTGAATGCAGGGAACTCAGCGAATATTATGAATGAATTCTTCGGGTTCAACAACCTGCTGTGAATTCAGGCTCGATTTCTAAAAAACTAAAAATGGATTCACAAAGTGACAGATATGCACCTATCTCGCAGACATATAATTTAGGTTGTCTCTTAGGAATTCTATTTTAATGCTGATAATCGATAGGCAATGCAAACCTTCAATTACTTCTACTCGTTTATTATTAGTTACCTTCTTTTATCTCCCAATAAAACATATTAAAAATAAAAAATATTATTTAGTAATAAAATTAATTTTTAATCACATGTTTTGATACATTATTAATGGTCCTGAAATTTATGTTTTTATTAGATTAATGTAAGTGATGCTATTTTTATTTATTTATTTATATACTTATTTTTTAATACGTTTTCTCTACTTTTAAATAAAATTTCCTAATGCTTTTGCCCTTAAAAAATTATTTGCATACCTATAACACAGTATTACAATTAGAAGCTCATTTTAAATGCCCTTTTTAAAAGAAAGACAAGTCAAGAAGAAAAAGGAATGAACCTCCAACCGAACACATATATTTGTTTGGTTGGCTTGATTTCACTGAAACAGGAAGGCTTAGAGGTCTCTTTAAATGATAATATTCGACAATTTATTGTTTGTTTTTTTCATGTAAAGAATATTTATTTCGATTTTCTATTCGCCTAAATTTTAAGTTAAAATAAGGAAAGGAAGATAACTGTTATTTAACTCCATGTTATGCATAAAATTCATAATGTTAAAATGTTTGGGCAAGAATCCTTCAAACGAAAATTTATAAATAAGAATATCATTATTCTTTAAAAAAATTAATGCGAGCAAAATTCATCTCATTTTTTTTAAAACGTGGAAGTCATATAAAATATGGTTTTCTTATTTATATCGTGAGCTAATTGCCATAAAGCTATCAATTGTGTAGAAAGGAAATACATTAATAAATTATGAATTCTTCATGAATTGCAAATGATTACTAATTTATAATGCTCCATCCATAATTCGAGATCGAATAAAACTATAGATTGTATATATGATTAAACTATTAGATTTTATTTTAGCTTTGAATTTAAACATTTTTTAAGAAGATCTTTTTCTTCCATTGAAAAAAAATGCTTTCTGAATTTTTTTCACAATTCTTAATGAGTTATAAATTTGGTTAACCTATAATTCATCGTTGAATCAGTAGCATATGTTGTATATTTAGGTAAGTATATCTTACTGTAAATATATATCTTATCTTTTTCAATATTATACAAGATATTATTAGCTATTTATTTCCAAGTTTGTTGATAAAACACTGATCAGAAAAATAAAACCATGAATAACCAATTACAAGAGATGCCTTTTGCGATACTGTTGTTTATGTATATTTAATCTTATATTAACGTTATTACCATACTTTTGAAATCTGTTTCCATTTCTACTTACGAATAGTTTATTTTGACGATCTGAAACCTATTATTCAATGAAATTTTTTTTCCTGAAAGAATATTTAATGTTTAAAAAATGTTAAACATTTTCTTTTATCAGTTTTATTATTTTATTTTGTTTAACAAACGTCATCATTAGTTTGAATCACGAATGATACCAATTAACGCATGAAAAAAATGTATAAATTATTCAGACTTATCTTAACATTTTAATACGTTTTATTTTTCCTGCTTCGGGGAAATTTTTATGTCATATTGAATTTTAGAAATGCCCTTTCGTATAGTGAATTGTAATTTAAAAGATAAGAAATATGTAAAAAAAATAAATAATACTTGCAATTACTCAGTAAATTTTTCCTCAAATCAGCAACCATTACCACTCAAACGTTTTGTGAATCTTATCATGAAGAAAACCCAAAATATTTCTTATGTTTAGGATAGATGATTCCATTTGAGGACTTAATTCCGCTGCAAGTGCTTCGCTTATACCGAATAATCATATAAATTAAAATCGAGTCGTTCATAAATAATTCATAATTCATTTGGAATAAAAGTTACGCTGCTTCCATTATTGTCCCACAGGCGTAATGCATTCTTAATTAAATCATCATAACAATGCATTCCACAAAGAGACGAGTCATCTAATAGGCAGAGAAGAAAACAGAATGATCAAATTAATTTCTTCATTTCTTACGCGGTAATTGGTGAAGATGAACCCTGCGTTAATCATCAGAATTTCCGAAAACTGGTAATGTTTGACAACTTTGTTATTCTGTACTTTTTTTTTTGTATAATGTACGGTATAACATGCATAACAATTGCTGCAAAAAAATATTCCTTGCATCATTTTGTGAGCGCTGAATACTTATCTTCCTCGAACAATTATGATGGTATTGAGTAGATATTGTAATTGAATGTCACTTGGGTGGTATTATTATTCGTTATTGTAAGTAAGAAGGAATTCATACTATTTCAAGAATTAATTCATTTATAAAGTGTCCATTTTTTCATTTCCCAATCACTTATTCCTTTTTTTTATTAAAAATATTTTCGATTTTTCATAATACGGTATATAATATTTTAGACTTACTGTTTCTGCAAAAGATTTAGATCACTAAATTGCTCATTTTAATAACCAATTATTGTAAACAATTAAGGTTTCATAATGTTGTAATCGTAAATTCATTTCAAAATTTAGTGTACTTTTAATTTTTATTGTTACAATGTGTTGACTTTTTCCTCTTTCAGATCATGTTTGTACATTTAGAGATAATAATTCCACAGATTGTTATATTTTATGTCAATAAAGAATTTTTCTGGAATTCTAAAATCAGCGTAAGGTCTTAAAGCTACATGTTCAGACAAATACCATGTTCAATTTACAAGTTAATTTTTGCTTCTATTATAATAATTTAAAGAGATAAGCATCATGAAAATTATTATAGTTACAATATGGTATTTTGTACAGATTTTATTGCATAAAAATGGTTTAGAATTTCAGTACTGACAGGAAATGTAAATGCTGCAATATCGTTCAGATGCATGAAATGCTCATCTAAAAAGATCAATTCTTAAAACTTAATATTCAAAAGATAAATCTAAATACTTAATTTCACCTGTTTATGATTTTTTGTTATTACGTACCAAGAAACCTCGCGTGAGAAAAAAGCAGAATTTTTTTGATTAATATAATTTAAAATTTAATATATATATGTACAATGTAAATGTTAAAACTACATACTATTTTTCACAAATCTAACACGTTACATTTTTTAATTATCATATTTACAGATAAATAGACTTAAATATGTGTTTATGCCGATCTGTTCAAAATCATGTTTGTTTATTTGTTCTTTGGACTCAGAGAGATTTGAAATTATATTCATTATTTTTGAATAAATGTTCAATGTCCCACAAACTTACAAAATACAGTGAGCAGTTAACTTCGTGAAGTGAAATTTTATATTTAACCCTTAATGACCTAGAGTATCAATTTTGATACCAATCTTTTAAACCGAATGTTCACATTACTATTAGTTTTTTTTATAGGTTGGCTGTACGTATTTTACTGTTGTATAATATTCTTTCCAACGAAATTAAAAAAAAATCAAATGTCATTAGTGTTTTTTTTTTTATCTATGACATATTACTTGCGCGGCAAAGTGAACAAGTAAACACATTTTACTAAAAGTTTTGTTGAATACAAATTTGATATATTTTCTTTTTCTGAAGAATATAAATACTTTTGAGGTAAGTGAATATATTATTTTCGCTATGATATAATTATTTTTTGCGAGTGCATGTTTTACTTGAAGAAACTAGTGCTATTTTTGTGAGTATCAATTTTGATACTTCAGGCATTCCGCCCTACATAAAACCTACCTACTAATTCTTTGGCTATTTTCCCCTTCATCTAGACTCTCAAGCAAACACAGTAATATTAAAAATAAATCACTTTCGTAAATCAGGCTACTAAGGGTTAAACTTAATATTTGCTATTTTTCCATATAATTCTACATTTTAATAAAATGTTTCTAAATGCTTTATGATCATGTGATTTTTAATTACATGCATTACTATATTATTTAGAATTATATATCTTATTAACTGCTTTATAATTATATATTTTATTGATTTTTTTTTATTTACTGACTAAAATTTAAAAAAATTACAACAGCACATGGCTGACTATCAAATACTCGATTGATTTAAACTACTGAAAGATGAAATTCATTATCTACTATGTTCTCGAATAAGCAGCGAACTCATACCTGTTTATATTTCTATATGCACCCATCTCAAATGTGAAATTAATCTCTACACAATTATTTTAATAGCATAAAAATAAACTTTCTAAAACCGAGAATATTAGTAAAACATTATTTTAATTAATCATAAATGAAACTATTTTATCCACAATTTGTGAGGCTTATTTTTTCCGAAACCAAAACCTTAACAATTTAATAAGGATATATATTTTCTAACATAAAGATCCAATTTAAAGCTCTATTTCGAATATACATCAATTGTTATCTTATCCATTATTGAAGAAGCTGATAAAAAACAGTGACTCAATTGATTGACCAGAAACTGCTTGAAATTTCATCACAGAAATCTGATATAACAATTTTCGATACTACTTCCTCTAGGAAGTTTATCTTTCGTTAAAGACAACAGTTACTTTGCATCAGTGTTAGAGGGGCGTGAAAAATAACCTGACAAACTGTAAACTTTAAAGTTTAGAGGCTCTATTAATTGTGTCATTCTTAAATTGAAATGTTATTATTTTTTTTTCACAAGGCTTTCTACTATAGGTAATACTGAACATTCTTTAAAATTAAATAATTTTGTAAAAGCATCATTTCAAATTCTAAATAAATATTTTTACAGTAACATTTCATTTAAATAAATTTTAATTTTATTTGACGTAATACAAAATATTGACGAAAAAATTCGAAAGTTTTTATATTTTGAACTTCGAAACTATATTTATAATTTTATTTCAAACTTGTATTTAAATATATCTATAAATTTGAATTTGAATTTTCAATTTTTATATAAATTTATTTTTATACAAATTGATTTATTAAATAGATTGACATATTGTAATGTCATTCTAATAGACGAGAAAGGAAACAACAAAAAATTACAATGGTATCAACTTTAAGCACACAAATTGCTAAGTAAATTAATGGTCTGTTTAATTAACATAAAATGGATCACGTTTGACATATTTGGTATAT
>JAPMOR010059443.1:377514-404980 GCA_026543865.1 Argiope aurantia
AAGTGCTCTACAAGACAGAATCGTTGGAACTAGAGTTACCAAACATGGCATGGAGTCAAAAATTCTTTGGTAATAGGTAGAAAAGAATCCTTCATTATTTTAATTAGTTTAAAATTTTATAAATATTTCCTTATTAACTTTTACAGCTTTAAAATGAAAAAGAGCAATCTTTTAAAGAGATGAATTTTATTTCTGTGCAACACTTTTAAGCAATATCTCAAAATTAATAAAACCCAATCGGTAAAAACAGTTTTTTTTTGTTTTAATGAAATTCAAACTAATTTTAATGATCGAAGGGCATTTATCAATATTTTGATATCATGACTTAAAAATGTGCTTTCCTTGATCTTCCTTTCAAAGCGGAATTCTCCCTTTCATTTGTTTAGTAATGTTTATATGCAGACATTCTTTCTACAGTGATGTAAAAAGGTAACAGTAGAAAAAGAAATCAATCCAGCCGATTCCAGTCTACAGTTTTATCATGTTCTAATGTGATGGGCAGGTTCTTTGACATCTCTTTTGTACTCTAAATGAAATTAATTTATTTGACTTTGCTGCCGTCACTCTTCTAAGTTACTAAATAAAGAATATGCAATGTACGCATGCGCTCGCCATCTTGCACTGGTTAAAATCATTACCAAACATCTGGCTTTCTGATTGTTGAAGCTTTGAGGGTTAAAATACAAAAGAAAGAGATAATCGTAGAAAGATTTAAAAACATTTTCCACCGAATAATACTGCGTTATTCAAAATATTGCTGATGAAAAGTGAAGGGAAGCCTTTTTACTTGCATCAAATTGTGAAATAGGCTTTCTTAAGCATAAAACTTTTCTAAACTAAAGAGGCAAATGATAATAAGTCAATTGTGCGAGATAAAAGCTAATAAATAATATAATGCATTGAAAATATATGATACATTCAAAGAACATTTCAGATAAAAGTTTTCTAACAATAAGATTCTGATGTCACAGAAAACAATAACAAAAAAATTCAGAGCATAAACATACCGAAAGAATTTCACTGAATTTCTAACGTAAAAAAGTGTAATCAAATTAAAAAAAGAAAATGTAAAGTAAGCAGAGCTTTGTGCTAAATTTTTCATGGTGTTGGCGGATAAATTAAAAAAACATAACCATGAATATAACTTATTCTGTTCTTAAATAGTTTATATAAATCTATTGTATGCTTTGATCATATGTTATTTAAAATGACAGTGATGTCCATTTTTGTTTGCATAGAATAATTCAAATACATGTACAAGTTTCAGTTGCAGTTAAAGATATTATTTGATAAAGGTTTCTCTCCCCTTCCTTGTAGCATAGCAACGGATTGATACGACATGAAAGGAATCTGTCTGAAGTAAAACAATCTTTTGTTTGATTCCTTTCTATAAAAGATAAGAAACAAATTTCAATGTATTTCAATGAATAATTTTAAGACCAATTTTTAGATAAATAAATCGTGAATACTAAGAACAAATGAGTTATTAATAATAATGAATCTCAATTAACCCAAAATTAAAAGGCTTGAATGTGTTATTAATTCGACGTTATGCTACCAAGTTATACATTAAGTGATAGGGGACGATATCGGCTCTATTGTCTGTCCTATTCTAGCGCAGTCTTAAAATTTTATATTTTTGAAATAAGATTTTATTTCTTGTAACGAATCGTATATTATCTTATATTTCGATTGATCGTCGAAGATTTGGAGCCTTGATTTTTTAGATATTTTCACCTCTAAGATATTCCTGTGCCCTAAAAAATCCATTTTGTAATTATGTCTGTCTGTCTGTCTACGAACACGATAAATGAAATACACAAGAATCAGGAGAATGAAATGTGGCATACTTACACAAAAATGGATTTTTATGAAGTTGCTAATGAGACCGTCTACAGAAAGTCTATTTCTCTGATTGTCCTCGTGTATGGGAGCACCACAATTCAAAATTGAAATAAGATAGATGAATAAAGTTTGGAAAAGGGTTTTTGTCAGAAGGGATTACATTAGTGTATCATTCTGGATTCTAATTGTTTAACTGGTTTTCAGTCTCTGTCTTCTGGTATAAAAACAGAAAATTACAACAAGCAACATGAAAGAAATTCGGTATTCGATCTTTCCGCGAAAATCGCGAATTCTCATTTCGAACACAATCGATTGAAATGAAGGGATCTATCTTCTTGTAAGCCTTAGTAGAACACACCATAATGGTTATGCATATGAGGATATCGCGTGGATGACATGAATAAGGCGTTAATTAAGAAGGCGTTAAAAATATTTCCCGTGAGAACAAACGACGTTTCATAACCTGTTTTCAATCATCATTGTTTCATTTATCCAATATAAATATTTTAATAAGGTGCCGTTGAAATTTACTATGATATGAATTTTGCCAATATTTTGTTTTCAGAAATATGTTATTTTATTATTGTTTTATAAATGTTGTGTTTAAATATATCTCATTCCTATTGAAAAAAAAATGTAATAAATTTTTTAGGCAATATTAATTTTTCCCAGAACACAAAGAATTAATTTTACATTTCTGTCAGTCATAAAATGTAATAAAAGTGGCTGGTTTATAATTCTAGGTGGAAATATCTCTAATAAAACATCTAACATAAGGTGCATCATTTACATTGTTTCTGACAAAAGCATTCAGTCTTATTAAATATATAAATGTATTAGAATTACCATAGAATGCCTTGTCAGTCTTTCATGGGAATAATTTAGAAAAACACTCTTCCCACCGCACATACATAGCCGTTAAATATAGCATTTGAAAGCATCTCCACCAAGCAGTGCAAGTAGGAAACGTTATTTCTTGTTTTTCCAAAAAGTTAATATCTTGTTTCCTTTCAGCAGAAATAATAGGGTAGGATAACATTTTAGATTGCATTCGTGTAGCTTATCAGAAATAAGTCTTATCAAAAAGAAAAAAACTGGTGGGTGGAATTTCTGAATGGTTCGGTTTTATCATATTCCAAAACGAAATTTGTTTTCATTCTTCTGCGAAATTCTCTATGCATGTGGACACCCACGGGGTAGAATTGAGAAGATTCGAATCTGTATTCTGAAACATTTTAGACTTGAATTTTCTACTTCGTACTATCTGCTGCATTCTAAGTGTAATGTATCACTCTGTTTACAGGAAACATGCTAGCTAAAAACGTTATTATGGTAATAAAATATGCTTTCTAAAATGGCTTGCTTTTAACTAAAGGTTCAAATAACGCAGTATGTTTTTAATAAATGCGAAAAATACAAAACTGAAAAATTTGACAAAGCAGTAAAGCTCTTTAATTTTTTTATTTCAATGATAAAAAACATGCTTACAGTTAATGTTTAAAACTTAATTTTGAAAAGCTTATAGAAACTAAACAAAACTTAAATTTTTGAAAAGGAATTTTTTTGTTTAAACAGGATAAAAATGATTTTACTACTGTTATATGCTCCGGAGCTATAACGAAAAAATTTTTAAATTATGAATTTCTAGTTATTAAAAAAACTAATGAAATTTTTAAAACCTTTTTCAGTGAGCGTATATTATCCTAGAAATAACAAAGTGCCAAATTTGGTTATTCTAATTCTAATTATTTCCTGCACTGAGTTTCTTAAGTAAGTTTTTACAAGCACAGAGTTTTCAAAAGGCATTCTACTCGAAACCCTTATTAAAAACTGTAAAATAAATTATTATAAATTGTTAAAAAGATTCCAAACGAATTAATATAGCATATATTTTTTCATTTTTCAAACGAATTCAAAAAATAAAAATATATCAAATTAGTTTCAAGCATAAAATATGAAAAAATTGTTTGCAGTATTCACATTCCTTTGGCAATGATTTCAGCTTTAGAGTCCTGGGCATAATGAAGACTACTGTTGCCTGAATTCATAATTTAATTTATTTTTAGTTGGAGCTTTAATCAATGTGATGGCAACACTTTGAAAAAAGCTCATTTTTTTCCCATGAATGCGAAATGTGCTCGTGAAACTTAAATTTTATTTTTATTTTGTACGAAAAAAATTGTTAAAAAATAGAGTTAAAATATTTATTTAAAAATTCATTCAAAATAGAAATTTAATTTTAAGGTTAAAACATTGGTATCATTTAAAAGATAAATTTTTGATCTTTAACTTCATGTAAAAATCGTTTCTGTGCGGTAATATTTTCGGAAGTTATAGCAGAAACACGCCAAAATTTCGTTTAATTTTTAATTAAATAAAATTCTAATTAAAAGTTCGAAAAATAACCCCCAGGTGCACATTCCCGGCCTCCAAGGTATACACGTGCCAAATTTGGTAGCTGTAGGTTGAATGGTTTGCCTGTAGAGCGCCAACACAAACACACACACACATTGAGCTTTATTATAAGTATATAGATAATATCAATTACATCATAGATGAAATACTGTATGGATTACCTTTTCGTTAACATTAAATCAGTGCTACCTTTGTTTTCATTTTTTCATTGATCCTATAAATGGTAGCTTTAATATATTTTTATTTTTATTTGACCTAGAATGAATGGTAAAAAAGTGTAAAACCTCAAAAGTGAAATACTAAATGATGTATTTGTATTGAATATCAACAAATATTTTCATTTTGAATTCACTTTTCAAAGTTACGACTGCAGAAAAAAAATGCACCATCTTTCTGTCGGTATATAATTGTTCCCCACAAAATGTTATATGTTCTTACTCCATTAATGATTGCAGGTAATCCTTCTTGACGGATTTGATATCGAAGTTGTTTAATCACTAAAAATATATACTTTTCTAAATAGCATATTGTTACGAATTTGTAGCATTCCATTCCTGCAGACTCAGTCTCATGGCTGAGATTTACGCATGTTCTGACATCCAAGACTCGGTGGCAAAAATGAAGGGTTTAAGAAAGATGAGAATTGTGGCACTACTCTATTTCTTAACACCTATTTTGCAGATTTGTATCATATTTTATCCGTCTCCAGTCCCTCCATCTATTCGCTGATGAGCACAATAATCAAATGATGTGAAGAAACTGATAAGATTTAGAACTGCAGAGTGGCATCATCTATGTCAACGGGTTTGTGCCTGTATATTCGCGTATAAACGTGACGGCTGACAAATGTAATGATTTAGATAACAGAAATTTGGTATATGGTCTTATAACTAAATTGTAGGTTGAACTGATGCACTTTCAGCGGGTTCCCTCCCATGTTGGTTTGCATGGTAATGAGATATCGGATAACTTAGCTAAGACTGCCTCTGCAGCACTAACTTATTCTGAAATATCCTCTATCAAAAAGATGGAGTCGAGTGCACTTTGGAGAGTCCCACCTGCTCACCCTTGGTACTTTGGTAAGAGTCCCGGTTGGTATCACCGTCTGAATATCTCTAGAAAACAGCAAACGGCTCTCAATCGTTTTTAAGTGGACACACCAAATCCCTCACCTTCCAATACTGACGGAGGATCTTTGCTGAATGTCCTTGGTGCAAGGAAGATCAAGTCTTCCCCAATCATATTCTTAAATGTTAAAATTTTACGATTTTTGAGATTTTAAGGAATCCTCTATTGTTTTTGAACTTTTTAGAGATATTTGGTTTTATGGAGCTATACCATCGCAGCTACACCACCTGGGATCAGAAGCAACAACAACAACAGATCGAATTGAGGCTTCAATTGGTAATCAAAATGTACACTTGGGTTTTCTTCGGAGCAGAAAATACTCCGAATTGGGCTAAAGTCGGTGTTGTGCGGGGAGGAGAAGGAGTGATACTGCAAGTGCGTACGTTCGCGCCTCACTTCCCGATACGTTTGAGGTCTGCAGATTCTCAGGAGAACTGAAAAGGCAGTCTAAGCATATAAGAAAGTCGAGGGAAGAACATTTCCACTGTTTCTTTGTATTTTCATATATTTACAATCAAATACATAGGTCAGAACGTAAAAACCCATATTTTTAGAATTTTGAATTATTACTTTATTTGTAAAAAAATGTAAGTCTTTTTCTTTTTTGAAATAACAGATGAGGTATTTAGGAGCGAGTCATGTCGCAATCAGATTATAAGAGTAACGATCCAAATCCCTTTCCACCAAACTTCAATGTTTACTTTTCTCACACAAAATTCCATATACAACCATCCAAATTTTAATGCCACAAAATCGAGATAAACATTGTCTTAACATGGCTAGATTTAACTAACATCAGATTAACATTCATAGTGGATATACTCTCAAGGCTGTTTTGGTTTAATTTAATTTAGTATTATTTACAACCAGCTTTTAAAACAAAAGCTATATTGGTGTTAACAATATACTTTCGAGCTGTGATCAGATAACGAGGATAACCAGCGATGCAGGCGAATTTAATGTGCGCAGTGTTCTATGGTTAAAACAGGTTTCAAATCTATAGCCTCGGTGTTGAGATCTTATCACCTGGCTACCTGCAGCCAAATATGTCTTGGACATGTTAAAAACTGTTAACAACTTGCTGAATACCTTGTAGGGTAGAAAGAAAAAAAATTGTATATGGGGAAAATGCACATTTGGAGTTAAAGTGACCCATCTAATTCCGCTAATAAAAATGTAACCCCGATGCATGGAAAAGAACACCTGAGGTCGGAAATTGATCATTGTGGAGGTTGGTGAATGAGTGTGCGCACGGAAGCAAAGCATCTATGATTCACTCTGCGACCAGCGCTGCAAGTAATTAGATGGAAGAAAATATATTTACATCATTCTCTATACAGGGAGAAATATCATTTGCGATTCTGAAAACGGTTTTACTCGCCTTTTGATTCATTTTCTGTAAAGATCTGATACAGTAAAATTTAGTACACATACGTTATTCCCATTCTAATCAGGACTCATTAGCTATTTCATTGGATATAATTCTCATTGGTTGGATGCTTTAAATGAAGAAAAGAATTCTGTTTTATGTCGTTTCGGCTAATCGTGGTGCAGCTGAAAATTCACGAAATCTATATAATTTCCCAATTCTGTTAGTCTATTTAATAAAATTTCTTTGGCATAATATAATTTTAATAATTTTTTAAATATCATGTCATTAATGCATAATATTTAAGGTAAACATAATTTACATTCACAGAATATCCAGTCAAATCAGGATCAAACAGTTAATTTCCAATCCGTTTGTAATAGACATACACATCTAATTTGAAAAACGATGCAAAAATTTATTATTAGCTCTTATGAGTCAATAATGTTTTAATCGAATACAAATTTTAATACATATCTTCTGTCTTATGAACTCTATTTGATAAATTCTTTCTTAATGTCATAAATTGAATTCTATGTAAATAACAGAAAAAATTTTATTCAATAATTCTCTGAGTCCTATTTTATAAAATATTCTTGAGACAATAACATTTTAAGTGAAACAATTCTCTTCTTGTGCAACCGTATTTCACCTAGTTGTGATGTCTTGAATAACACAATTTAAAACATTTCAACGCTACTTTAGAGAAATTTATTCCTCGTATGAACTCCATTTCACTAAAACTTTAGGCTTGATTGGCCTAAAATAATAAAATTCCTAATTCGATCATTTTTTTTTTATTTCTAATTTTTTAATAGCAACGCCATTGGGTAAAATAATATAAAATATAATTTTGACCATTAAAGCAATTTAAAACACTTTTCCAACTGTATACCAATAATCCAAAACTATGTACTTTTTTTCTAACGACTTAGAATTTAGTTAACTGACCTCGATTACAGTGAACAGCCTGTATTGATATTTTTAATAGTTCAGAGGTTCTGTGGTCTACAATAATAATAATAATGCGATTAATAAAAGAATATTGAAAATCAAGAATATTCAAATCTTAGAATTAGGCACATATTTAGAAAAATTATCTTAACGAATATTTTTTTTCAAAATAATGATTTGCAAATTTGGAATAGGAATAGATGCTAAATTTTCCACATCTGTTGTCACTGAGTTATCAAATATCTCTACTATTCCACGCTTTATATTTAGTTTCGCCTTTTATGACAGAGAACTGAGTTCCTAAACAGTATTTCTTCCTTTAAATTAGGTTTAAAGTGGAAATGGATCTGCATTTGTGGTGTAAAAGTAAGATGCCCAATTTCAACCATCTTATTCGATGCGCTTTGGAGATTTCGAATTCATATGTAAATAGAGGTTTATAACTTGGAGATTTATTTTTGTTTTTTTCTACAAATATAGCTTCGTAAAATGGAAAGTGACTATGTGATAGGGTTGGCACAGATGGTTACAAAAGCTCCTCGCTAGTAGACTTACTGGCTGGGAAGCCATATTACAAATTCGCATCACAAATATTTTTAAGTATATTTTGCAATACTTTTCCTTACTACGCTTATATATATGTGAGTTGCGACGATACTGAAATTTTTTTGTGGGTATGTACTCGTCATCCTTGCAATAATCAAGAGAAATTTTTAAAAAATCATATGAAGACAGACGAATCAAACCTTTATCATTTTATCTCCTTTAAAGTTTATAATTTAAATTTAGAATATTAAAAAAAATGTGATATTTACAGATGACTTTCGTTTTTTGCAATAGAACTGGTATTTGTTTTTGAATTGAAGCTGTTTGAATTTATTCATAACTTATTTTGTAAAAATTTATAATTGAAAATCTAACAAATATTATAAGAATAAACAAGTGTATTCTTATAATAACGATCTCTCTCATTTTAGATGTTAGTTTCTCCATTTTTTTTCATATTGGTTTGTATATCTAACATAAATCTATATTTTAAAATTCGCAGTTTTAGGAAAATTGCAAAAATATACTTAATCGAGATATTAGTCTACATTTGGACTCGTGTCTTATTAGAATTCAACTTTATGCAAGTAAAACTTTAGACGAACTGATTGAATGGCTCGTCTCTGATAAATAGAAGTAATGTTATTTTGATAATAAAAATAATAATTAATCCTTACTCTCACATATGGATTCTATTTTATTTTTAAATAGGTTATTTATAATCTTTATTACAATCGATCAAAATGTGCCCATTCTGACACACTGCGTTATGAGATGCTGCTCTTTTATCTAATACTTAAGGGTAGCATAAGTTTACAAGAACACGAATACAGTAAATGGCAAAGGCAAAGGTTTAGGTCACAGTTTCAACATTATTCAACGGGTGAATCGGAAACAGTCTCAAGTTGTAACAGAAACTGCATTTTTGTTTCTCGCATCTTTGAGTTTCAGCTAAATGTATCGCCATTAAAGATCCACCAAAAGCTGTTGTAAAAATTATGAAGTACACTTTAAATGAATGAAAAATTGACCATTGACTAATATATAAAATATTTTTTTAATACCGACATTTTTCTATTAAATGTAAGAGAAATGAAGAAATTTTCTGCCTTATCATGTATCATTCTTTTGAAATTCTTCAAGCCATACGGTACGACAGATTAATTCGCACAGATTTCACTTAAGAATTAAAACATTTTTAAAAAATGTGATGTTATCTTTCCTTTCTTTCCTTTTGCTTCATCCAATGTTAAGCACTACGATAGGGACGATATGGAACACGAAGACATGGTATAAATAATACTAGGTGAATCTTCTTTGAATCGGAACTGCAGAAAACATTAAATGCTAGAAAATATTCCAAAGTCAAAAGGTTTGCATTTAAATTCTGAATTTTTTCATCTCCTGTAACTTTAGTCTGCTCTGTGCATTGTTGGAGAGAAGCGGGAAAATCAAACCTGTTTTAGTCATTGAAGACTCACAAATAATTTACGACATTTTTCAAAATTTGATTTCATTAAATGCGCAACTGTGTGTAGAATTCGGCCGCATGCAAAATATGTCTTTGTTCAAACAGGGTGATTAAAAAGTGGATGTTATCTGAGTGCCGTGGTCCAATCGTGAATCTAAATTCGGTTCTGTACTAAGTAGCGTTCCTGCCACCTCAAAGAGAGATGGTAAAATATCCAATGAATCGGATTTCTGTCCATGAATGTTCCCGCTTGCCAAACTTGGCAGCGATCTTCCTCCTAAAACGGGTTGCATTTCAATGCACACAAAACGGTATGCTAGCCTGTGAAAAGTATTATCTTGATTAGTCTAGAACATATTCCGTTCATTATATTATAAGTATAGATATCGAATGCTCAAATATGAGGCCAAAGCTTTTTTGGTACACATCTGTACCTCGTACATATATTGGCAACTCTTTTTTCCTTATTTTAGCCGCATAAAGCTTAAAGAATGGATTGCTTCATTGCCACTTAATTAAATAGTTTCTGTACATATTGCTAACTACTATATCTCATCAATCGTATATCTGACCTTGAAGTACCTTATTATTCGATAGAGTATACTTATCGGTCTTGCAGATGAGTTATGACATAAATCAAATACCCGCTCCTATTTGTACCGTTTTTAGCTTTTGCCATTTTCAAAATGGCGTCACAAGAAATACGCGTTTTACAGCAGACGGCCGCGAAAATTTATAACAGAAATCATTATTCTCTACGAAAAATAAGAGGCGTAGCCGACGTGATCTCATTTTGCCTGAGTACTCCCACACGCGATCCGTAATTATACTAGTACCTGGTGCAAGGACCGCTCCATAGTTTGCCAGAATAAACTATTCGGAATGTCAGGGTTCCAGGGTTAATCGTTGTTGGCTTCAGGTATTGATTGATCGCTGTATTTCAGACGAGGAATGCTTCACTTCATGAAGACATACAAAGACTTTTGAAAGGTTTGGTTTGTAAGCAGATTATTTTATCTGTAAGGAGTGCGTTTTTTTTGTTGTTATTGTTGTTGTTGTTGCTGGAAAAAGTTTTTTTTTTTCCTTCTGTGAAATTTCTAGACAATTGAATCAACACAGATATTTATCCTATTCGTCATTAGAAATCGCCTTTGCTTAAGATTTTAAAGTCCACGGTAATAGATACAGAGCGCAGTTTATGTGTAAGATGGTTTAACAGTCTTAACAATAAAGTCTTTCGACTTTTATGCAGTGATTAGATGTTGCCTCATATTCTAAAGAAGAACAACTTTGTAGTATTAATACACCAATCCATTTCAAAGTTTTGTGCCTATGTTTTCTGTTTAACAAATAAAATAAGTGGATAAAAGTTCTTTCGAAATTATATAAAAATTAATAATTTTATGAAAAGTAATAAAACTTTATGAACTTTCAGAGATATATAATTTTAAAAAATGAATAACTTGCACTTTAAATGCCCGTATTTTGATTTTATTATTTGCAAACAATAACATCCTCAAATTTACATTCACCTCCAATAAGGTTATACTGAAATTTCGAAAGCATTAAAAATTCTTATAATTACTGTCCGCCTTTGAAATCTTTACATTAAAACATTTTTTACTGTGAGAGTTGCTTTTACAAATGTCTTTGATAAGAACAAAAAAAGCAGAACTTGAAAGAGAAGAAAAATTATAAACTTTAGAGTAGAAAATATTTCTTCACTTATTCATTCCGAAGAGAAAATCTTTTCATTTTCACTGAATGATCCCATTTTTCTCAGAATACTTTTCTTTACCTTGAAATAAAAGCTCAGAAGTCATTCATCTATGTGAATCACAATGAAATGTTTAAGATTAAATATTTCCCACACAAAGCGCTCGCATTTTTGCTTCCAAAATAATTTCCGCTGTCTTGAATTCTAAAAGAAATGGTTAGTAGCATTGTCTTTTCGTTTAACTCCAGACAAAAAAGAAAAGAGATATTCTTGCTCTAAAGTGTGTTATCGGTTCATAAATAAAAATTCTTTGAGGAAAAAGATGTTTTATTTTTTTCAGTCATTGCAATAAAGTGATTTTTTTTCTTTTCTTCTCCCTGCATTCCATTTCATTTTATGAAGTAGAGCGATCTTTTCTTATCATCAGACGACTAAGTAAGAAATATGAACCGTGTTTATATAAAATAACAAAGTCATAATTTAATTAAATTCTTGTTCCAAATGCAAGTATTTCAAATAGTGACCTGATTTTATATATTTTATTTCATTTCGATATAAAAACAAAGGCTAAATGATGGTTATTGAGTTTCATAATTTTTTTTATATAAAACATTCTGTTGAAGGTGAATGGATGGCATTTATACATTTCAAACCTTCAACCTTCAAATATTTCTGATCGAATTTTTCTTTCTAATTTGGATCTTATAGTTGTTTTTGAAATAATTTTTACTCCCTTTTCTCAGTTCAATTCAATTTTCGAATTTGTAACAAATTCATTTATTCAAACAGTTTTTCTGTTTACTATATACACTGACGGGAAAAAAATACCAATACCAAGAAAAAATTATTGTAGAGTAATGAAATTTGGACAATGTATTTGTTTGTAAACATATTTAATTGATTAAATTTTCAAGATCACAGGTTAATTTAAGCTCAAGAAAATGCATTTCAAATGCGAAATGTTGTTACATTAATAACCGGTGTAACCTCCAGAATTTTGAATGCAAGCCTGCAAAAGTTCATAGGTGCCGAATGTCACTTTGTGGTATGGAATTCTATGCTTGTTGTACATGTTCTGTCAATACTAGAATGGTCAGTGCTGGCCGTGGATGATGCTGGAGTCGTCATCCAATGATATCCCATATGTGCTCAATTGGAGACAGACTTGGTGATCTTGCAGGCCAAGGTAACATGTAGACACTCTGTAGAGAACGTTGCGTTACAACAGCGGTATGAGGGTGAGAGATATCCTCTTGAAAAACTCCTCCTTGAATGCTGTTCATGAATGGCAGCTCAACAGGTTGAATTACCAGACTGGCGTAGAAATTTGAAGTCAGTGTGCTTGGGATAACCAAAAGAGTGCTCCTACTGTCATAGGAAATTACTCCCCAGACCATGACTCCAGGTGTAGGTCCAGTGCGTCTAGACCGCAGACAGTGTGGTTGCAGACGTTCCCCTTGCCTCCTTCTGACCAACACACGGCCATCACTGGCACCAAGGCAGTACATGCTTTCATCAGAAAGCGCAACAGACCTCCACTCCGTCCCCCAATGAGCTCTGGCTTGATACCACTGGCATCTCAAACGGCAATGGCTTGGAGTCGGTGGAATGCACGCTAGAGGGCACCTGGCTCGAAGCTGAACTTAAAGTAACCGATTTCTAACAGTTCGTTGTATCACTGTGGTACCAACTGCAGCTCGAACTTCTGCCGAGGACACAGTACGTTGCGCCACAGCCGTACGCCAAATATGGCGGTCTTCCCTCTCAGTGGAGCCACTTGACCACTCAGAACCCAGTCTTCTTGAGGAAGTACCATCTCTTGAGCATTACTGCCAACAATCATTCACAATGGATGCATTCCGGCCAAACCTTTTTGCAATATCGCGGGAAGAAAATCCACCTTCTCGTAGCCCTATTACACGACCTCGTTCAAACTCGGAGAGCTGTTGATAATGGCTTCTTCGTCTTCTTAAAGGTATTCTTGGCTAACACCAACTCAATACGTCAGATTTCAAAGATTTATAACGCTCACCAACTTTACAGCACGCATTTAAAGCAAACCTCATATGTAAATTCTGAGTGGCGATACTAGCGCCACACTTATGCGGGAGGCGCGAAATTTGAATCAATGCCATCTTTCAGATGTATAAATACGCCTACCTAATTTTGTTTATCTAGCACAAGTCCTTCTTGGTGTTGGGATTTTTTTTTCCGCCACTGTAAGTTGATGATTTTTTCTTTACGACATGGAGCTGAATTAGGGAAATACATACGGAGTAGATCAAAATAGTAATGAAAAATCTTTTAATTACACTAAGAAAGTAAAGTATTGTTGCACAATAGACGAGACTGAAGAACAGACAAGTGAATCAGCAATGTTAAAATGAATCAAAAGGATGGACTTTATGTTATCGAAGCCGTTTTTAAATTCATGAAACAGGTAGACAAAACCTCAAGTATGAATGCATATATTTCTATGAAAGGACATTATGTAATAGCTATCTATAAAGAATCGATCTGCAGATAAGCAATTGGTTAACACAAAATTAAAGAAAAAAAATTCTTTATAGATTCATTTTAAAAGCTTTTTTAGTAAGACTAGCTTACACGAATAATTTTCCTGTCGCATCGTTTCTCTTTTCTGCTTTCCTCCTTGAAAAACCGTATATTAAGAGACATTAATATGTAAGGTAAAAATAAAATGTTCCTTCCTATATGAAATGTTTTTTATTCATTCGTTTTTCATTAACGAATTAGTTGTTTTGCTCAAGTATTCAAACTGAAACTTTGGAAAAAGATTACTTAAATTCAAATTCAGGATTCGATTAAAAATCAGTCTTATAAACATTAGTTTTTTTCTCGTTATTATTTTATGTTTCTCCTAACTTCAAGATTAATTTATTTCTTCTTTACATTAATTTAATGAAGATTGCAAAAAACTAATAATTGAGTTGCTTATTATTTCAATATTTTGTTAACAAGGCCTCTATCATAAGCATATCAAAAAAGTTTTGCGAAATTTGGGAAGATTTTCATAGTCAATGCCTTGCGGCTACAGAGTCATATCTTTATTCCATTATTTCTTTTATTTGCGGTTAATTAATTTTTACTACGAATATCGAGAATTTGTCAATATTAAGTAAAATTCCTTGATTCCCCCCAATTCTTTTTACTGTTTTTTTTTTCGGTAAACATTCGACTATGTAGAACTTCGTTTTAAATCTCTTTAGAATACTGAATTAGCAACTTTAATTCCTTAATAAGTTTTTTAATTGCCTTCTTGACGAGAATGAGACACATCATCTTTGCATTCTGTAGAATGCCTATTTATAGACGGATAAATAGCCATTACACATTATAAGGATTCTGAATGTAAATTCAAAGGATGTGATAGTGCGGAATCTCTTTCAATCGTGCCTTACAAACATCATTTTATCCTATTCTTTCTCGTCATATTCAATGTTGAAATTTTTTTAGTAGAGTACTCAGTAGTACAGTGCGCACTTTTAACTCCTATCAAAAAGTAACGCATCTATCATTTCTTTTTGAGGTAACAGCTAACGTAAATGTGGTAACAGATTTATTCTTTCTTTTTACGCACAAAGGAGTTGTTCAAACTTCATATTCTTATATCACATGGCTCGAAATGTACTCACTCTTGCATAACGCATTTAAAAGCCAGTTGATGGAAAGTGTGAGAAGGGATCGCCGCTCGGGAAAATTAAGAGTAGCGTTTTATTTTATTGTTATATGTTTTGTTGTCTGTGGTAAGTTATATGTTATGTTCAGAGAAATGAAAATAGATGCGTAAGAAAGATTATTGTTCAACAACTATCATTAAATGTTGATCCACCATTTAAATTTTCAGATAATTTAAGATTTATTAATATTGGGACAGATTAAAAGAATAAAATTGATATTAATTTGATTATGAAATCTTGTAAATAAGTATAGGCATGCGCAGTGGCATTGAGAACTAAGTTAAGCTCTAGCATTTTGAATAAATATTCGACTTTGTCTTAAATATGTTATTTCGGAGCAGTCCCTTGACGAGCCTGTTATTGTGTAATAAATAAGCCTTGATTATTATGTAATAATCTTAAACATATCTTCTTACATGGGCGAAATGAGTGATAAACTCTTACGATAGCGGCTTTTATTTCTGACCCTTTGATATATTTCTGATGAAAGGTTTGATGTGAAAGGGAATTTTTTTCTATTATATCACTAAAACGTGTCTTCCCACTCTGAAATGTAGAAACAAAATGAAAATTGCAGCATAAATACGTCTAACTGCAATTGAACACAAGTACAAATTTGGAATCAATCATCAGAATTGCAGCACTCCCAGTAGTATTTCAAAATTTTATTTATTGTATTATTTCGTAACATTTGGCGCTTTTTTAGTTTCTCATTTATGAAGTACAGAAAAAGCATGAAAAGCGCCCAAAAAAATCAGACTCGAGATTTTTATGCTTTAGATCTCCCCGAAAAACACATTTTTGGAAAATGACTGTCTGCCTATCGGTCTGTCCGTTTGTCTGTCAGTCTTTGTGTCTGTCCCAAAGGCAGCAAAAAACGCTTTGCGCTAAAAGGATGCGATTTCATATCTGGTTTTTTTCATCAAATTTTTAAATATCTATCTAATTTTGTGCCAAATCTATTCAGAGAAAGTCTGCTCTGTTGGCTGTTCGAGCAGAGTTATAAATCGGAGAGAGCTAGATCGATACAATTCATTTTACAGATTTACACTCAATAATTCAAAAACGCAGTGGCTTAGATATGTCAAATTTGGTGTTGAATTTTATGGCTGCAACTGTAGTTATGTGTAAAATTTGGATTTCAAGTGATTGGAAAAAAAACTCGATTGAAACCCAAATCCATTTCAATTAGAGTGTGCCAGAAGAGGTTTTGGAAAGATCACACCTGCTGGTTAATTCTGATAATTTTTGTTCTCGAAGGATTGCAAATTGTACCATTCGTTAATCGTATTTTGTAAATTTAAATAAAAAGGTAAAAACCTTTTGGCATATACGGAAGCACTGTAGATCATCAAAATTAAAGGCGTGGATTATTAAAATAATAGAAAGAGTTATCTGTTCCCAATGTTCATCGCAAAGCACTGGCAAGGAAATGGAGCTTTTTTGAGACAAGCTCATCTCAAAACAATAGTGAAAATCATAAATAGACAGTCTCACGTTTTCTTCTTTTTCCTCTACCTTCCATAAACCGATGCATTTTCCTTTTCTGCTTTGTAAAACACTGCAAAATCATCAAACACTTCAAAATCAAACACTTTACACAATAGTATATTAACTCTTTATTGTACAAAAGACTATGTAAAAATGTACAAAATATAAAAAGTGAAGTGTTTTACTTTAAAATCTGAAGAAAGTGCTTATTTCAATAGAAAAGGTGAATGTCCCAAATCTTCCATTGTAAGAAGAGTCAATTATGTACACAATATTTAAAACGTTCAGAAAAAAATTATTATGTCTTTTTATAGAATGAAAGATTTTCCTTTTGTCTTTTGTACGAAGGTATGATACCACAAACTCTCCTTTTCCATATAATTAAGTGGACATACCGACAAAAATGTTTGGCACCGTTTTTCTTTGACAAAACCTTAACCACAACAAACATCCGAAACTATAGTTTTCAAGAACCATGTCGTTACTGTCCTGGGTGACATCGATCTCTAACAATGCACCCTGCTCGTCAGATGTATCATGTTAAGGTGCAGCTTTATCTTTGCTGCTTAGGTAATTCCTCTGATTGTTCTCTCGTCCCCAATCTGATGTGCTCCAAATGTACCTGGATGAGATGAATCTTTCCTCGTCAAATATCGAATTATTAAATCTACCTTTTCAAGGAATCAAAGAAGAGCATCGAGAGATATTTCCCAATCTACACAAGTTGTTCGAGGATCTCTTCTTCTTCAATACTGCCCAACAAAATCTGCTATATTGGTTTCTTCGAATGGAGACCTTTTATTTTCATTCTCAATGATTCTTCGAGGCATATTAATAGTTTTTAGAGTATATTCCTTTATTAAGCCCTGTAGAGATAACAAACGGCAACGTAGCATTATGATAAATTTGATTGTTGCGCCTTTCCAATTTGGTCCTGTCGCTTCTTGACATCTGAAATACTTAAAAAATAAACGGTAGAAGCATAAGATTTGAAAAAAAACATCCAAAAAATTTGAGAAAAAGACGAAATTCTAGATTGGCAATGTTATCCCATTTATATTCAGATTTCTGGGACAATATAACAAAATATATTATTAGACCAAAATGTCGCATAAAATTGAATTTAAAAGTGGTTCTGAAACAAGTAGTTTTTGCTTATTCTCTAACGAATGGGCTGTTCGAATCACTTAAGCTCCCACCAAAAACACTAGTGCCTAGTTTCAAAAAGTCTGTTTTTCGGATTAGGTTGATTTAAAACATGGAGAATCATCAAAATTTAGAGATCCATTGTTTTCCCCATTCATGCGACTTTTTAATGTTTTGCCTTAAAACATTTCCTATATGAGAAAGCAAAAACAAAAATGTAAAGTTCATGCAATAAAAAAATTAAGTTCTATTTGTCGCATTTACTTTTTTAAAAAATGCATTATTTGACTGCATACCATCCCGTTTAGTTGTGCGTTGTCATCGTTACGTTTGTATTGATTTACGATCTGAATGAAATTAATTTACGTTCATGTAAGATTCATAGCCTAAGTTTTCATAAGGTAGTCATTTGTTCATATTTAAAAAGCAGTTTTTGAATAAAATTCGCAATTTTTTTTTGTTTTATTTTAAAATGGATTCATTTGGATTTTCAAATCTGTGTTTGTTTTAATTCTACGATAAATACAAAACCCAGATATATTTTTTATGAACCACTGTATCTTAAAACGAAACCAGAAGTACCAATAGGAAGTTGAATATTTTCCAACATTTTATCAAATACGCACCTCTTTGAATTATAATTTATTTTATAATAGGTTCTATCAGCAAACCACGTGTATTAGAACACGCTATGAGTAGTTTTTATGCCGAAAGAATTAGCAATTGCATCTGCTTTTGAACATTGTTTATGTTTACAAAGCATTTTTAGTACAAGACATGAAAATGTTCAATGAATTTTTTTAAAAACTCGGATTTCGTTAAATTTTTATACGCAAGACATGATATTTTAAAAACTTATTAATATACTACCTTGAAATTGTGCATATATGTTACCTTAAGTGTTTGTTCCAAAGGCAATGAACTAGGGATATAACTTTGAACTGAACAGAGTTTTTTTTTTTTTTGTTATTGTGTTTTTTTTTTTTTTTTTTTTTGAGCTGCCTAATGTTATTTTTAACAAAGAATTTTGTGAAATTTTCTTTTCAGAAATACTCGATAAGCTGTAACTTTTTTGAAAATGCACATTTTTGTTAGATTCTAGTTCATTTTCTTCACCATAACTTTAAGTTTATTGTGTATCAAAATAATTGGAATATGTGCAATAGAATTTTTTGTAGAGTGTTTTGCATTTTGATGCAATTTTAACTATTTTTTATTATAAACATAATTTGAATATATGCAATAAAAAATTTTTATTGAGTGGTTTGCATTTTGCTGCAATTTTCACTATTTTTTGCCCAAATTGACACATTTTACAGAATCTCAATTGGCACAGAATTTCCTGATCAATATTTTTCATTATTTGCAATCACACTGATGCAGAAAATGAACTAAAATAGCTCATTAGAGGGATTTGTCAAAAATTTGTCTCCAGATGTAAGTAGATACCTTAATTGATTTCTATCAAATGCTCATCTTATTGGAGGAAAAAGAACGTGATATCATGTTAGCGCGTGGAAGACACGTGCGATGAAGTTTGTCATGTGGCTATGACGTCAGACGATTTGATAAATCCATGTGTTGATCCAAAAATAAAAGCATTTTTTTTTTTTTTTTTTTTTTGCATACATATGAATGATGAATGGAAGTTTAATTTTACTTTCAATCTTAACAACGAATCTCTTTCCGGAATGTTATGAATTTCCCGAGTACCGCAGCTCCCAATAACAGAAGTTTCGGTGGTGAAAGCCGATATATTTACCATCCGGTCATGAAAAATGCATGCGGTGGCCGAATGCCAAGGTCGAAGGAACCATTTAAAATGGGCGTTACCTTCCAGCTTCGGATTTGGCTCGGCATTCACCAACTGGAGTGAAAAAGGCAACGCGGAGATGAATGATTCACAAAATAATAAGATATAACCATAAATAAGTTGATAGAGGGTACTCCTAGAACATAAGTTGCCTCTTAGACAAATAATTATGATATCCGGCATACTGCAACAATGGAATTTTCTTCTAATAGATATGCAATATACTTCCACTGAGCTAAATATTTATGAAATGTGAAAGCATTGTTGACAGAAATCTGTAGAAAGCGAGTTATATCAAAACGAAATAAAAAAATATTCTCGAATATTTTTATAACATTATTATATTTGATGAGTGTTTACATCCCGTGTTTTTACTGTTTATCTCTAATTTTTCCCCCTTCCTTCTTGTTATTTCTTTAATTAAGTGAGCATTTTAAAATAATCAACCGTTATATTTAGATTTGAAATTTCAGTTTTTCTAAATGAATATTTAATACTAGGAAATTCTGCTATTGGTACGAACGAAAGTAATCTGCTAACATTAAAAAAATTTCTGTCCTTTGTTTTCCGTAACACGTCAAGCATCCATGGAAGTTAAATTTCCAACGATAAAATAGTTCATCTCATTTCTATTCTTGGTGCTGCTGATGCATCTAGTGGGCTAAAAGTAACAGTTGAAACAGAGCTCTTGCCTCTGTCTCAAGCCAGAGCCTAGCACTGCTGCTTATGTACGCAATCCAATCTTCGTCGTTAGCATCTGAATAAATTAAAATATGTAATAACTACATTTAAACTGATCCATTTTCACATCAGCTAATACAGTCGCGTTAAGCAGAATTTGAAAAAAAAATTCTCCGCTCCAGTTAATCATTAATGATTTTAGAATTGACATCGCTCCCAAAACAATAATTTACTATTTGTTTTGCGGATGACAGTCATCTTTAGTTATTACTCTCTGTCGTAGCAAATCGACAATCGATAAGTTATCTATTCCTCGCGATATCATGAGGTATCCGGGAGAAATCCGAGCGATTTATAGACTAAACGGACAAATGCGTCAAAAAAAAATTCAGTTTTTTACAAATTATTCTAAACAAAGCATGAGATTTGATATTTTAAGCACATTCGCACGACTACGAAAAAGAATATTATAGCCGAAAGAAAGAGAATTTTTGTTTATATTTGCTGTCTTTTATGTGTGCTGGAAATAATTTTATCATTTACATCATATTTCCTTGTTTCGATTTTGCTGTATAAAGGGCCAGTTTTGCAACATAAAAAAAGCAAAAAAATGGACAGATGATAATTATTTTCGGCATTGAATATCATAATTAAAAATAAAATTTCTTTCAAAATTTTAGAATTGATGAAAAATAAATATATATAAAAAATGTTCATTTGTCATCCAAAGTGAATGGAAAAACGAAAACAGAATTAAGATATAAAAAAAAATCATCATCACAGCTTACTTTTGTCTGACCTTTAAATGTCTAGGTCAATGACTTACATTTCTATTCTGTTTTTCAGTTAACTCACATTAATTAATTTTTGACCAGCAACTAATACTTTTAGATTTTTATTTTCTTAATTCTTCCATTGCATTTGGAATTAATAAAATCAATATTTAATCATAAAATGCGCATGCTTAATAAGTTTGGAATTTGTTGCAATGGATTTCATTACTCTAATGGACCTGCTTTACGAATAATTTGATGTGCTATTTGGAAAAAAATATTATTGCGTTTGGTCACGAATAACTCATGCCTAAAACTGAATCACTTTAAATCGTTTCTGAACTTGAAGGATTTGATTTGCATCTTCACGTTATTCAATGCAACATGTTAGAAAAGGCAGAACAGAGCGTCGTCTCACACCCCTGTATCCGTAACCATTCTGGTCACTGAGCGGTTTGATGGAAACCGCTCAGTGTTGAGGGATGTTGAGGGAAATTTTATTAAATACCAAAATACGCAGAGTAGGAAAAACAAAAATAACTATGCGCAGAATTCACAAACATATAAGAAATTATATAAAAATGAAATGATATTAAAAACTTTCCTGCCTGTATCACCATTATTCCAATAATTTTACCATTCCTATAGCATGGTTTTCCGAAGGAGGTCTTTTATGTGGGAGCTTTGTTTGCATATGTAATTGCCCATTTCGCCTTTGTCAGTTGCTCTGCGTTTTCATTTCCTATGTTGCCTGCACGCGCATTTACTCATATGACTTTTACTGTTCAACTTGAAAGGAGGATGCTAAAATTTCTCTTGCTATTTGATTTGTATTCTTTGAATTAGAGGTTACAATGGTACTTGCTCTATTGTCGTCTCCATGAACAGGATGATCAAGAAATGACAAGAGGTGTTCGGAGCCTTGTAGCGTGTTATGTACTGGACAAAATATAACAAAATTTGGCCACCATGTATGAGGTTTTGATTTAAAAAAATTAGTACCAAAAAACGCCGAGAGGGGAAATACTGACGCTGCAAGAGCATAATATGTGGGGAAAAAATACGTAACTTCCAATGGAAACAGAAAATCACAACATGCCAAATACTAATGAAAAACGCTTATTATAGCAACTTACAAATTTGGCTCAAGGTGACCGCCAGCCTGATGTTTCAATAATTGCATGCGGTACACGAGGTTTTCGTCGGTGGCTCATAGCATATCGGCATTTATTCTTCTGACATGTAACGTTATTTGATCTTTTAAAGTAGGAATGTCAGGAACATGTCCTTGATACACAACCCTTTCAAGTGAACCAGAACAGCTTCACAACCAGAAATTGCCAAGATTGAGATCAATGTCATCAGTTAATAGGTGTTATCTTATACGGAAAAAATTTCAGGATCTTACGCAATATCTTCTGTATCGTCCAGACCGGGGTATCTGTTTGTCCTGATATTGAATATGCACTGCTGATAACCTTCTTATTAGCTTTCGCCTGATCCATAATGGTGATTGCAACTTCAACTTGTTCCTGCTTGATAAATTTACATCCTCGGCCTGGTTGCACACCAAGAATTCCTGTTGTTTCAAATCTTTCAACCATTCTTCGTAAGTGAGTGATGGTCTACGCAACTTGTTTTAACCGCCGGTATTCACGAACAGCAACACTGGCATTTTTAACCTGCTGATAAAACAGCTTGACTAATAAGGACCTTTCACGTAGTGACAACGCAATCGATGGACTAATTCTTGAAGAATGATATAAATTCCCACAACACTTCCTTTTATCTTCGATGTCATGTTACAAAGTACCCGTATAAGCAAATTACATAATAAAGTTTTCGGTCGCAGAGCCAGGATTTCCCCTCTCGACGTTTTTTAGTACCAATTTTTCTTTCTTGACAAATCGAAACCGCATACTTTAATGTATACGGTGGCCAAATTTTGTTATATTTTGTCCAGCACATAACACGCTACAAGGCTACGAACACCTCCTATTATTTCTTGATCACCCAGTATTTTAAAAGTGCTGATGTTTGAAAATTCTGTTTCAAAAACTTATTTATTTTTTTCTTGATAATATTTTTGATATTTCTTTACTGTGATTTCAATGAATAAAGATGGAAATAAATTTAATCAAATACTATAATTATTTTTGAATTGTAAAAATATACAGTATGGTACCGCAAAATATCTTAATTCATGGCGATACAGAATTGCCTCTCATTTGAAAAATAGCTTCATACTCGATTTGTCCGCATGTTCAAAAGATGAAATAAATTAGGGGGAAACAATAGAGATAATCATGCTGTCAGAAAACTAAAGCAGAATACTCTTTCCTACTCATGCAGTGATTAGTGATACAGAAACTGCTTATCTTTCAAAATCTTTCCCTCTGCTTTTTTTTTTGTCTTTAGTTCATTTTTTTTTTGGGGGGGGGTGTATTTTTAATAATTTTTCTTTAATATTCACATAAATTTCACTTATCATCCTATTTCTCTTGAAAATAAGATTTATTTTTCCAAAAATTAAACCAGGCCCTATTTTAAGAGACTATTTTATTTCCCTTGAAAAATTTATATTCATTGAGGTAAGAGAATTCTCATTTATTTCCTTTATAATCATGAACAAAATTTACATCCCTTCAACTGCTGCCAAATTCTCTCCTGGAACATATAAAATTCCAAACATTGAATTTCTTTTCACTCCAATTCCTGCAAGATAATTGGTCCTCACCTCTTGTTCTAGCAATAGAACAAACGACAATGCCTGTCAATAGGCCCTGCGAATTTCTAAACGCCTGGCTCTTCTCCATTGACATTTTTCCGTAATTAAGTTATCCCCCACCGCAAAAAATAACGGTTTTTCATTCGTTATCAAATGTGCTCTGTAATCATCTTAACCCAGACTGGTCATTCGACAATAAATCTGTGTGACGATTTGAACTCTGCTCAAACTGCGATAATATTGAAAAATAAACTTTTAACTTAGTTTCCGATTAGGCTCTTTGTTTCCGGTAGAACATGATAGGAACTATGTGAATAATTTTTTAAAATTTCAATTGCAATCAATCAGTTTTTATAATAAAGATATTTATTCTGTAATGAGAAAAAGGTAAGTACATTTTTTCTATAATTGTTCAAACTAACGCTCTTACATTCACTGGCAAAAGAAAATATAAGACAAACTTTGAAACTTACTTATTTTATACCATTGAAATACGGAAAATTTAAAAATAGATTCTTTAAAAAATTATTATAAGAAAGCAGTTTTTATTTGTATTTTCAATAAGAGTAAATCCATCAACTAATTGATTTTACATTCGTTGATCTATCCATGCGTAAGTGAATACGGCATTCTAAAAACATAACCAATGAGAGGAATTAAATGTGCTCGTGATTCCAAATTTTATCAAACTTTAGAATTATTGGGTTGATGAAAATAAGTCCAAAAACCCATAACCTTTGCTATATTTCTTTACAATATTTCGACCACAATGGGCTGAGAGCAAGGTCTCGGCTGATGATTCCAGGTTTTAAAAAAACTCGATTCTACCGAAGAACCGCTTATGTGAGCGAGTTAGAAACTGGCCAATTTCATACTCCGCTTTCACAATGTGGTGAGGGTACTTGGAGAGAAGGGTGCCAGCTCAAATGTCATCCCCATCATCAGACCAAGGTTACGAAAACCGTCTTCAAACAACTGGATCGTTCTTTCAAATCAGATTGTTGATATAACTAAACTAAATACATTAACTTATGAAAGTATGCACAAAGTGCATCCTTTGGATAAGCATAGAAGAAAGCCAACAGAACAATTCTACAGATGTTTCCATTTACATGTGCATATAATTGTTCTTGGAAGGAGGAATGCCAATTCCTCACATTCATTTATATAGAATTCCCATTCGAACTATATTGCATGTATTTAAAAATAAGAATCGTCAGTGTATGGCTAATACCTTTTTAGATACATTCCTTTCATTATATACCCTTCATAGAACAATTTTAAGAAAGGTATTCACCACATATCTTCTAAATACATGTCTTGGTCTTAGAAAAATTTGGTCATTTTCCTAACCTGCCTGATAATTTTAATCATTACTGACGATTCTAACAGGAAATGTTTCAAGGCGATCAGATCCATTAGAATCGGGATTCATGCATCCTAACAACATCCATTTTATTAAATTAAGTACCAAACCTGATACGCCCCCATTTACAAATTGAGGAACCATTCAGATTTACGAAACTTCACCCTCCTTCCATGTAGGAAAACACAGCAGCCTCCATCGCCGTTCTTCCTCCAGTAAAGAAGCTCCCGTCATTTAATTGCCCCAATCGAAAAAGTCCTTAAATTAAATAAGCGGCGCGAAGAAAACGAATTTGAACGGCGACGACATTTGAGCCGCAGGTCCTTGGCCGAGACACCACTTAAAGTGATTTAGGGGCAATACGTGGAAGAGTGTGTTCTCGGTGGGTCGATGTGCAGAGTCTTCGCAGGGAGGGTGGGGAGAAACATTTGGAAAGGAGCGAAATTGCATTGCGTATGGTCATATTGAAACAGAAGAGAATCGGTTAAAAAAAAAAAGGATACATGTCGAGACTGTCTGAATGTTATTCTTCGAGGAATTGGATGATTAGGTTTGTTTGTAATAGTACCAAAAAAAAATGTTATTAAAAATGAATGAAAAGTCTCCAAAGTTTGTTGCTTTTCTTGCTTTTTCTTTTTTATTTGTTTGTTTAAGAGAACGTTATTCTTTTAATATAAAATTTGCTTTAAATATGTGTTATAGGATAAAAATGAGACACAAAAACAGTATATAAAGGCCGTCTCATAGATGACAAAATAATACATTGTTCTAGAAAAACGTTTAATTAAAAAAAAATTCTGTTAAATTCTTAATTTCTTTTGTAATTTAACTGGTTTTTACTTTTTGATTTAATTTAGTATAAAGAAGAGACCATCAACCTTTCATGATTTTTAGTTCAAAGTTATGCGATCAGTTAAAATTGTTTCAATTAAAAGGTCAAAGGATAATGGTTTTATATTTAGATGTGGAGATGCTAAGATATTGTTACCAATACTGTCTATCGCAAGTTCTGTCATTAGAATGTTTGGCAATAAAAAATATATTTGACAAAGTCAATGGCAATGTGTAAAAAGAAATATCGTTAAAAAGTGCAATGTATGCATGATGCGGAAAAAATGAACCGTTCTCCATTCCATGTGTCAGATACATAGATACTAAATATAAGGTGAGTATTTTAAAATATTACAAACATCGAAAGGCTTTGTTTGATAATTTATTGAAGATAAGTACTTACTTAAATGGGCATTCATAATACCAATCTTTATCATAAAACGTCTTGTGATCAGAAAAGCAAAACATTTTTCGCCAAATAGGAACCATTTCTTCTTTAAAATTTAAATACCATACATTTTGAAATAACATTTAAGCATTTTTATGAAGTTTCATAACGGTTTTACAACTGAAGTTCTGCAGTAGAAACTTGTCATTTAAAATTTCATTTATCCAATTTAATGAAAATGTAATTTTTATTTACTTTCCCGTTATTTATATCTAAGATGCTCATTTATTTTATTCTCAACATATTTCTGAAGACATTAAATATATTTTAAGCAATAAATAACATTTCTTTTGTAGCCCCTTGTTTAGTTTCTTCATAAATTTTGCTTTAAAATTTAATAAAGCAAATAACCTGTAATTCATTTACTTTAATCCGATATCTCATTAATCTATCCTCTTTTATCCGTTAGTCATACTTCTGAAAATAAATGCCTGCTTTTCATCCCACTACCCTTATTTTTTAATGGCGCTTACGCTATTCGTGTGAAAATGGCGCACCGATTTAATTTTAGCATTTTAATGGTGGCAAAAAAACTCGTGATGTGCAGTTGCGTTCTAAATGCAAGATCAGGTTAAGACATCTGACACCTGTAGGAGAAAAAAAACTCATACGCTCTTGAAAATTATACCGATATACGCTTTATATATTCGCATGAATAGCCAAACATATCCAAACATTAAAAAAATCGTATGCATATTTAATGTTTTTAAATTAACGAGACTTTATATGAATTATCGAAATAGAAAAACAGCTTTCAAAAATATTTATTAACTTATATTGAAGAAACATTCATTCCTTAAAATTTATTTTGATATATTTGCAATTTTAGTAAATGCATGAGAAGTCGCTTAGGTTTACCTAATAGAGACATCGAACCAAGCTAGATGGAGCTACTTTTGCCATGTAACGAATCGTGAATGAATTCCCTTATTGTGAATGTTTGAAGTCAGAGTGTTACTTCATCTTTCATTCTGTTAGTATCCGAATAATGAAGGAGAATGTACCTGTGTTGGCACTCTACATGACAGATCATGAGACTTCAT
>JAPMOR010059445.1:0-12905 GCA_026543865.1 Argiope aurantia
AGGGGATTAAACTTCAAAAAATACAAAATTTAAATTTTTATACGGATTCCGTACAAAAAAAATTCCCAGTGAGTAAAATATCTCCCATCCTCTAATAAGATCATTTACAAAATTTCAGCATTGTATCACAAAAAGTCTCAAAGATATGAAAGTACATAAATGCTAACTTAAACCACTTTTCGATGCCTGGATATGAGTTCGCAAATAGAAAAAATTATGTCGGATTTCGTGTTTTAAGGTCATACTCAAATTAACAAAGAATGTAATGATTGAATAAATAAATAATAATTTTGCTATTTATTGGTTCAAAAGAATTAAAAATGTATAGAAATAATAACATAAAGGAAAGATTACATAATTCTTTTGCAAGTTCATTGACTTTGCAATTTTTAAGTTATATTCTGTAATTCATGATATAAAATTTTAAAGTATTTTTCAGGAATCATAGATTTTAAAATTTGTTTTTAAAACTAAAGATATGAAGCATATTTTATTTCCTTATGATGCATTCCTGCGTAGTGTCATCTGCTCTGAAGCTGTAAACATTTGCATTTTAATTTGTGTTTGACCCTTCACCAACTTTGTTTTAACATATCTTTGAAATTTTCCATGTTAAAATTCTGAAATTTTGTACATAACTTTATTAAATGATGGGGAGCATTTTATTCAGTGAAAATTTTTTGTACGAGGTCCGTACAAAAATTTAAATTTTGTATTTTTTAAAGTTTAATTCCCTGAAAATTTTAATCGATTTCATAAAATTTTGCACCTTTTTTTACACAACTCTGTAATTTACAGTATATGTCTATGATCAATATTTAAGAAATAAAAGCCGCAGTTAAGGTACAGAGTTTCTAGAAAGTGATTTTACGTATAATCTTACTCGTTACAAATGTTTACAAAAAAAAAAAATCCTTTGAGTATTATAATAGGACGAAACTCATATTTAGGTATCAAGAAAATGCTATCTTTTACGATTTTATGATGTTATCAGAGTACCACTATATCCTGTTATCACAGTAAAGAAATCATTAAATTTGTGTCAAAGTATCTATGACCGCGATTAGCCTTTCAAAGTACAGAGATGCTCCAAATATCTAATCTTTGAAATTGACGAGCATATAAAATGAAAATTTCTATTTTATATAACTGGATTTCTTGTGGTATCTATGTTTCTGAATTCTGCTAATGAATAAGGCAATTAAATAATGGTTGCCACACTCTTCAATTAATTTTTTGCTGATTTCTTCATAACTAAAAAATAACAATATTTTAGTCATACATAATATTTTAATAATTAATGGGGTTTTTTTTCATATTGCACTAGTATTCCATTTTCTATTCTTTATCATTTTTGCTGTACAGATTGTACTTTGGTGTATTTTAGATCGTATAATGAAAATAGAGTTTTAGAATGAAAAGCTCATTTATAGTCTAAATATCGTAACTAATTGCAACCAATATATGCCCGATGACATCAAATTATTGTGATCATTACCTTCCGTAGTATTGAAAAATGTAGCGAAACAAATCTAGAAGAAACAAATAGCAAATAACTTTCATGTCAAGTTTTTGGTTTTTTGCTCTTGAATTAACCAAACATGTGTAAATGAAATAGAATTATCAAGTTGTTTTTAACCATTGCAAATTATGATAAAAATTGTACATTTTTTAATAACTAGCTTTTTTTCCATAAAATATACTCATGTCCATAAATTAAGGATAATTCAGAGTCACGCGGAAATCGACATATACCACCCATAAAATGACTGCACACATCTTCAAAAATCATATACAAATTGCTTGAAGCCACCAGATGACACCGATTGCACGTCACAATGACGAGAGTGTAAGAGAGTGATGTATAAGAAATGCAGGAAAAGAAGTAAAATTGTTCGCAAGCGCTTTATAACCCTTTCAGTGCAATAACCGCATAATTATGACAAAAAGGACGCTTTTGGATGATTTTTTTACTTGGTAGAATGATCGAACGTCTGGAATGTGGGCGTATCCAGCTGGAAGTATGCAACTCACTTTCCACTTACTGCAACTCACTGTCGTCTGTGGTTAGCCCGGAGTAGAGAACATGCATTGCGGACATCGCAATAGTGGGCTTATGTGATGTTTTCCGACGAGTCCAGGTCTAGCTTACAGTCTGATTCTCGCCGGACTTTCATATGGCAAGCGCCAGGTACCCGTTACCACCAAGAGAACCTCATTGAAAGACACCTTCACGATGGTGCAGGATTGCTCGTTTGGGGAGGAATTATTCTGGGTTCCAGAACCGACCTGCATGTTCAAATTGGAACTATGACAGGCCAAATCTATCGGGACATCATTCTGGAGTAACATGTACGTTTGTTTCGGGGCGCCACGGGCACAGAATTTGTATTTATGGCAAATAACAACAAATAGTTGTTATTTGCCATAAATGGCAACATGCAAACATCGTGAAGGATATCACCCGTATGGACTATCCAGTATTCTCACCAGACTTGAGACCAGAAGAGCATGTGTGGGGCATTCTTGGCCGACGAGTTGCAGCCCGTCAACCATCTCCTACGTGTCTACCGGAACTTCGGAAAGCATTGCTTGATGAGTGGTGTAATATTCTTCAAGATCAGATAGATAATTTGCAACACAGCATACTTAGGCATTGTACGGACTGTATTGCATCATCTGGGAGACATACTATGTATTATCCATCATACCAACCATGTTTTTTTTTTTTTTTGCAATTTGCTCCAGGAAGAAAAAAATCGCAATTTTTATCAATGATATCAAACATATAGTATCTTTTTTGCTCTTTACCTTTTCTTTAATAAATAGGCTCTACAAATAAGCCATGTTTGTTTTGATTTTGATTCTTTCTTTTCCTGAACTTGCATTATCCTTAATTTATGGATATGAGTGTATATTTAAAACCATCAAAATTTTACATGTTTGTCTTATTTTATAATGACACTTTTTTCCCCAAAACTCATTTTAAAAATTTAAATGGCGACAATATTTTAAATGAGCACGTTATTCAGTATTTATATAATGTAACTCAAAAATATAAAATAAAAATAAATTTATATGGCCAATTATAAAAATATTTTTAATTTTACCATTGAAGAGAAAGCGTAATATTATCAACAGATGGTTATATGATATCTAAAAATATACTTAAATATAAATTGCATTTGTACAACATTATAAAATAGAAAATATTAAGCATTTAAAATTTTTTATGTAAGCATGCAAGAGTACTTACTTATTTGCTTCATATAAATATGCAAATTTTTAATAATAAGAAAAAAAATTTAATATTGTGAGTATTTAAATTATGGGTGGAATTTATACAAACTGTTATTTATCATAATTTTACACTTATTTCAGTTATGTAATGGAGAAAAAAAACTGAACACTTACTTTCAGAATTCATCTTGTACAAATCATAAAGATTAGTATAATATTTCGGAGAATATTTTTCATTTTCAGACATCATTGCGACAAAGCATTTTGTCGAGACAATCGCGAGTGTCATAACCGTGCGTTCTGAAACATGCACCTACTAAGTGATAGAGGATTGCATAATGTTTTCTGATCATTGAAATCTATGCGGAAGGGTTTTTAAAAACTGATTTTTCACAAATATGTTTTCTTATTTACTAAATAATAAATTTTGCCGACAGGTATTCTTATTCAAATGAAGTAACATCGTTAACTGGCTCATAAAACGGTTCAAACAACTAGTATCACCTGTTTTGAAAACGATATAACTGTATAGATACATATATATTCAGCTGTGAAACGAAAAGTTTTACCTAATTCTCTTTTACGTAATAAATTTTGGATGGAATGTCATAAATAGCAGATTGAACGAACAGATTCAAAATTTCATGTTTGTCTTCATGTTGTCATTTTTAAAAGCATTTGCAATGATGGTCGTTTTTTAAAACGCGTGCGTAAATGATTTATATTAAATCAAATCGTTACGCATAATGAATGAAATAAACTCTTTGAAACTTCCTCGTCTGATGATTTTTCAATACATTCTTAATGTGCTTGTTGAAAATTGATTTTCTCAACTAGAAAGAAATAAATTTATTGAAAAAGATTACCATGTTACAATTAAGACTTTTTTCTATGAAATACATTTATTATTATTTTTATTATTTTAGGCATATAGTTTATTTTAAGGTTTCAGCAATTTTTTTTAGAAATGTACTTATGCTGGTAATAAATCGTTACACTAATTGAAGTAATTTATAACAGTTTTAAGGATATTCTTATTTTAAATAATTATATATTTTAATAACACTCCATTGTCAGTATGATTTGTTTCGTTGCTATTTTTCCAACATTGATTCTTTGGAGGTTCTTTTCAAACTTCTTAAGACAAATATATGTATGAGGACTGAGCAGCAAAGAACAATCATAAATTTTTAAAAAAAAGTGATTAAAATAATCAAGAAAAATTAAATTATCATTATAGATATAAGGGGACCAGTGAAAAATGGATGGCGCATGTTTTCAGATGTAACATCTCTGCTATGGATTTGGCAATTTGCCAAATAGGCGTCGCTCCCTTTTCGGATACGTGGAAAAGAGATTTTCAAAGCGACAAAACGCAGAAATTTTGCTTTTGCCTTTAAAAATCGCCATTTCAAGCCTATGTGATGCTATAGAAATTTTATAAAAATTCTTCCTTTCCTACAGTTTAACGTTTAAACTGTCTGAAGAGAATAATAATGAATCCTAAATAACGTTTAAAATGTTTGAAGAGAATAGACATTCGATTTCAAAGGAAGGTCGATTTGGTTTTCCTGTCACTGCTCTAACGGAAGTAAGCGTCATCTGCTCTAAGTAAGAGTCACATTTAAAAATAATATCGAAAAGACTCAACACTTCATTGGGTGTCGCTTACATGTTGCTCAGAAAAACTGCATATGATACTTGTTTGTGCGTGGTGATATTCAAGAAATCTTAAAATCCACCTTCGTTATCTTTAAAAAAAAAAGCTTGTATTTCCTACTATACTTATATACCTGTTTTATATCCTTGCGATGTTTTCATTTCAAAGATTTGAAGAGAAGCATCCAGTGTAGGTATTTTCTCATTATCAGAAACAGTCATAAAAGCTGCTGAGGCGACTTTGGAGGGACATGTAAAAAAATGGCTTTCAGCATGTGCTTAAAAATTGTGAAAATAAGTGATAAATGTATTATATCTAATGGATTTGTATTTGTTGGATTTTATTAGCACAAGAACCATGATGTTGATTATGCTGCGCTTGTATCTATGTGAATAAAGTCATCAAATGTGAATAAAGTAAATTAGAAATACCCTCACGATTTTGTTTGATTATTTTTTACGGCAAATCGCTTACCGATTTCTTTTTCTTCAAAGAGTTTTTCTAACAATTGCAATATCACCGACTTCGAAGGCTTGAAAAAATCTATATCAAAGCTATCAACCGACGTCAGGATTGTTGAAAGGAAAATAAGAAAACATTTTATCATGACAGTCACTCTGGTGTTTCGCATTAAAGCTTGCATCCATCAGCACACCAGTATTTCCTCTGTTAACACATAATAAGAGAAAAGAAAATGACCCAAACATTATAACTTCAAATGTAAACAAAAAAATCCGCTTCATACTTGGCGGAGAACGTTAATGGCAGACTGATCGACGAAAGCGGTGCGGATGAAACTGAAATGCCATGCGCAAGAAGTGCATGACATGTGACTTTTACGTCAAATGAATTGAGCCCATTAATAATTACCATTGTCCTTTTCCACAGAAACATTTTTATTCAATTATTCTAATATATATTTGATAACAGACAAATTTTCATCAACTTTATTTTTTAGACATTTCATTTTGAATTAATGGGTGAAAGTCCTTGCAATGATTCTCTCATGTCAATAAAATGGAATACAGTGAGTCTCGTTCTGTTTATTTTCACCTCAACTGAAATTAGATGTGCCAGAAAACTGGCCTCGATGTAAAATAGTCATGTGAACTTTTTCATTGGAATAAAAAAAGATAATGTGTTGGATGGTAATAAAAATAAATCTCATAAGCTTAACAGTCATAAAGGAGGTAACTTTAACTGCTCCTTAATAACATTAAGTTATACTTTTCAATTAATTTTAACTTGGAAGCACCAATATATTCTAATATGGTGTGAGAATAGCAGAAAATTGTGGAGGAAATCACTTAGATGGAATTTGCGTATGGATATTACGAAATGGTTCCAAATCTGCTGTTCTAACATTTACATAATCAATATTCATATGTGCAGAAACTTGCAAGAATTTGGCCAATCAATATTAATATTTTAAGGTCTTTTTTATGGCTAAACATAGTTAAACATAGGATTATTCGGAACAATTGTAAAAATTACAAATGACTGTCGAATTTCTTTGCATCCAACTATGGAATACAAGATTTTGAACATAATGCAGAAAGATAATTAAAATTATTATTTGAGATTGTAATAACTTTCTAATATATTATCCGGAAAAATTCCTTGCCGCCAAGCATACTGAAACATGTTCGCATTCACTAATGCACATTCTTTAGGTACATACATTTCTTCATGTGAATATCTAAATCTTCCAATGTTTTGCATGCTTTCTAGAAAACTACCCGTTTCTTTTAAGCCTCAAACTATAGGTTGCAGAGCATATTAAATTCTTAAAACTAAAATAATACTCCAAGCAATTTAGAATTTCACCGGCTTGTTTATTCTTTCAACATAACAGCGTTTCTTACAAACATTGCATGATTCCAGAAGGTTTAAAATTGATCATCAGCTATTATACAAAAAAATAAAAATAAAATAAATAAATAAATTTAAAAAAAACGAAATAATATTAACAAAATATTTTATGAAAGAAAAATTCTTTGCTTATACTTTTTAATAATATTTCAACAAAACAAAAATAGTAGCAGTTGTAAAAATGTCTGAAAGGAATCGTCTGCTAAATGTCTATTAACAGATTATTCATCATCCCTACTAGGGACTTAATAGAACCAGGTGCACATTCCCGACCTCTAAGGTATACATGTACCAAATTTGGTAGCTGTAGGTCAAATGGCCTGGTCTGTAGAGCGCCAACACACACACACACACATTGAGCTTTATTTATAAATATAGATTAAGTAATAATTTTTAATTAATAATATTATTGAAATAACAGATATTTGGAATAAATATTTAAAAATAACAATAACAAAATTATTTTTTATTCAAAAAATCGTGGATTATGCATCTCTACGGAGCGGTGACTTCACTGGATAGTAACAATTGATACGATCTGTCCAATGCAAGCTCCTGTGGTGAAAACAAAACAGAACAAAACAGAAAAGGTGAAATATGTGAATGGATTGAAAAGTGAATGGACCGGTTATTCGAATTATCGTATCATTGAATTGCATATCACTGAAATTTATCCAAGCGGTGACTCCATTGGAAAATGTGTAGTTGCAGTCCACTTCATGAGAGAAACCTTGACTTTCCGATATTCGCATTTGATGAAGTACTATTCCACACAAATCCTTTTTAATTGCTTGTGACTTGATTTTGCATATATTCCGTTTACTGCTAGCGCCATCTATTTGTATAATATAGAACAAAAGTAAACAATTTAAAAAAATGAAATATATATTTTATTTGATTCAAATTTTTCAGAAAATGGTTTACCCCAATAAAGAAATTAAATAAATATTTTTGAAAAAAAAATGAAATTTAAGTAGTAAGCTGAAATAGATGAATTAATTCAATTACACGTTACTTAAATTAGTAAATTAAGTATTAATTACAATTAATAAATCTTATATTTAATATTAAGAAATATTGGGCGGATCCTAGCACAGCGCACCTCTTGGCTTCTTTTTGAATTCTCGCCAAACAAGTGGCTATAACGTCGCCAATATGACAACTTATTTTTTAAATTTTTAATTAATTTATTTATTTTATTTTAATTTTTATTATATTTTATTTATTTATTTATTTTTATTTTATTAATATTTATTGATTGTTTTATTTTATTAATAAATTATCAACCTTGACAGAATTTTTTTATTTTTTATTTTATTTTATTTTTTATTATATTTGTTCTATTTTATTTTATTTATTTTTTATTTTATTATTATTTATTCATTTATTATATTTATTTTTATTATATTTATTATTATTTCTGGCCTTCAAGTATCGTTTTTTAATTGAAAAATAATAATAATAACAAATATTCAATTAGTAGTAAACTTGGTGAGATTTCAAATAAGTCGCCAAGAGGTGGGCCCATCTAGGATTTTGCCGAAATAATTTTCAATTAATAATATGATTAAAATAACCGATATTTGGAACAAATATTTAAAAATAACAATAGCAAAATTATTTGATATTCAGAAAATCGTGGATTATGCATCTCTAATCCCTAGTAAAATGCTCACTTGAGCTCCAGAGCGTCCGCCCGGTCCACCAGGCCGCGGTGGCCTGGTGGTAAGGTCTCGGCTTCGGAACCGGAGGGTTTCGGGTTCGAGACCCGATTCCACCGAAGAACCGTCGTGTAAGGGGGTCTGTTGCACGTAAAATCCGTCCTGACCAAACGTCCTCCCGCTGGTGTGGTATGGTGTGGAGAGGGGGGTGCCAGCTCAAGTGTCGTCCTCGTCATCTGACCGCGGTTCAAAATTACGAGTTCCGTCCCAAAATAGCCCTAGTGTTGCTTCAAACGGGACGTTAATATAACCAAAACCAAACGTCCATGATGCAGAAGAGCTACAACTCAACTTAAGTTAGAGCACAACTTCACTTGAAATCTTAAGAGAAGATAAACAAGACTCTCACCTCGCTATGGTGCATGCAGAAGCTATCGCCTTTTGATTTAAATCATTTTTATTCTAATGAATAAATATCTTTTAAATGATATTTTTTCATTAGAATATAATATAAATATCTTTTAATGAATAAATATCTTTAAAAATACTATTCGTGTAACATGATCATGTAGTGAAACACATCATGTTTGTTGTCAAGAACAGTCAAATTAAGCAAGTAAAAAAAAAAGAAGCTAAAATTTTAAACTAAATGTTAAAGCGTTTTATAATGTTATAAAAAACCTCATATGTAGCTTTTCTAGAGTTTATCAATTAATCAATTGCTTATTTATACGTTACATATAATGGAACGAGAAATTTTTTTTTTGACTATGCAGTTAATAGTCTATTAAATTCTCGAATTTCAAGTAAAGCTGAGAAAATATAAATTTCGGGGAGAATATTTATAACAAATACTTCACAGCATACCTTTAAATAGTACAAATACATGATAAAATAATGTTACGCGTAATATTTGTAAGATTGCGTTTCACTATCATCTCCAACCACCGCCATAGTAGGGGTGAAAGTGGAATATTAAAAATTCTCCCAAAACACTAACGAAACGAGAACGAAACACGAAATAAACAGATGAAGACGAAGCGAAAAGAATATGTACATTAGTGCAATTATTTACATTTTCAACATAAACATATATCAACAAAAAATATTGAAAGAATTTTGGGGCGGATAAAATGAACTTATTCAGAATTAACACAGTACATCGATTCCAAACATGTCTCCTAGAATGAAGTCTTTTCATTCATAGTGCTGTGCATATATAATGAAGATAAATAGGAATGAGTATGTGTTTGCCCTTGTTAGCATTCTATAAGCAGACTTCTGGGGTTGGAGCTAAGAAATTTGACACTCATACTTTTTAGGTAGGGAATTTATGCCTAAGATCTATTTTAGTAGACTATCAATTACAATTTTAATTATAAAAGTATAATCAAAATTTTCTCAATTTTTCTGATACATTCTGAATATTTAAAGAGCTTTCGTTAGGAAATTAATTTTGCCGTCAGGCTTTTTCATTAATAAATTTTAAGATTATTTTTATGCAATATATATATATAATGAAATTCAAATAATCTTTATTATTACAAATGCTTTATCCATAAACCTATTGCTAATAATTTAAAAAAAAATCCTTCAAATTGGAAAAGAATTTCAAGTATAAATAAAAGGTCATATCATTTGATGTATTATTGTTAGATAAGCTAATTATTTTGATACTTTTAATTCCTATGTTTGCTTTCAATTGTACCAGATTTCAATTTGTTGCTTTCAATTGTTTCATGGAAGCCAGACATTATGAACTCCAAGTTTCATGATCGATTTTCAGTACAGTTAAACATGGAAAAAATTATTTAAATAAACAAATCGTAATTCCTTAAAAAATTCACTGCTTTTTTATCTGTTTTTAGTTCTATGATTATTAAAATCATAATTAATGAGAAATAAATGAATATTTAATAGCACAAAATTGGTATAAAATTAAACAGAAGTGAAATGAAATATTTAATGTATTTTAGAATTCACTCTCTATATCAACTTTCCATTTTACATTTAAAATTCCCACTCTGCACTGAAATTCACAGTTTCACAAAAGTTGTTTTTTGATTCTCTTGCCAACTAGTGCATTCATTGTCAGTAATCTTAATTGCCAAATTTTATTTTTAGGCTGGATATACTAACATTAAGCTAGTTGCTCTAGCTGATATGAAAAATGATGCCCATCATTATGTTGTTCAAAGACTTTTCAGCATTGGAGACTTAAACATCAAAGAAACTCAAGTTTGTTTAATTAATTCTCTTTGTATATGTTTTGGTCGAAATCAAAGTTCATTCATTTTACAGTTTAAGCATGAAATATTAATCTCAACTGTAAGTAAGTATTTTGTTCCCATCTATATTTTCCAAACAATTTCGGAATCATATTGTATTTATATTTTTTTAATGAGGAATCTGAATTATATATTGTATAAATATGATTTTTTAAAAATAATAAATGCATTCTGCTGATTATTTTTGTTTGCTTTTATTAGAATGGATAAACTGCTTTAATGCTTGCTGTCAGCCATGGAAAGAAAGATATTGTAAAAATGCTTTTGGAAGCTGGTACAGAAGTAAATTTACAAGACAAGGATGGATCAACAGCTCTAATGTGTGCTGCTGAACATGGACACATAGAGATTGTTAAAATGTTGCTTTCCCATCCAGAATGTGATCCAACCATTGTCGACAATGTAAGTTATTTTCTTTATCTTTTCATAATAATTTAACATTATAATTTCTGAATTTTTACATTTATTATGTACTAGTCACCTTTAGTGATTAGCTGGTTTGCCTGGCTTGATGGTTGAAAAAAATTACAATTGAAGATTTCATATAGTTTGTTCTTAATTGTTTCCTCAGCAATATATTTATGGAACAAATTTTGATTGATATGCAATACATACTTTAATAGAGGACTTTTATCATTCTATTCATTGTGTTATGCATCACTCTTATTTTCTGTCATCCCATCAAAAATTTAAACTTTTGATTTAAAACAAAAGTGATTAAATTTTTATTGATACAAATTTATATTTCTCATTGGAACAATTTTAGAATGGGCACCATTTAAAGAATTTTCATCATTGCTATCACAAGATATTAACTATAAGCACAACAAAATTTCAAAATGTTTATTTAAAAAGCATAGTTTTAACGAGAAATATATTCATCACTAATCGTTCCAGGCCAGCTGGTATGCTAGGAATATTGGTTAGATTTGATTTGAGATAAATCATTGCTTAAGTTTTGCTTATTGTGTGTATCAACATTTTTAATTGAGACAACCCCATAACATCATAGCTCTATTAGAAATGTAAATATTCGGTTCATTCTATCTTTTGAATTTCTTGTTATTGAAACTTATCTTTTTTTTTTTTTTACCTTTTAAACTAGATAAATATTAAATAAAATCATTATTTTTTTAGCTTTCAATGAATGAGGAAAATAACATGATTAAATATTTGATCAAACAATTAAAATGGTTTGAATTTCAGGCCAACATTGTAATCTGTTGGTGGAAATTGAGATAAAAGAATTAATTAAAAAAAAATTGCAAAATTTAGCAAAAAATAGCATAATTATTATATTAATAATAAAAAAAATTAAGAAACATGTAAAATTTATTTTTGTGCAAGAATACTTTTAGGAGTTATCATGGAAAAACACCAAAATTCAGCTTAATTTGTAATTAGTAAGTAGTTTGAAAAATTGCTGCAACGTACATATTTCCATTTCTGAGGTATGTATATGCGATCTGGTAGCTGTAAGTCATTCAGTCTGAATTTTAGAGTGCCAACATGCATATTCTCATTTTTCATTTTAGTAGAGATAAACAGTATTTGTTCAAATTCTCTTTCTAGTTTTATCTGATCCCTTGATAAAAATGTAAAACTTGATTTTGAAAACATTGTAATAAAATGTCAATCGTTTCCCTTTTCCCAAAAGCCATGAATAATGTGTTGCTCATAACTAATTTCAAATAGCTTTCCACTTCCTCTTTCCTATTTTATCAAGCTTTTTAAATGCGTATTTACAATCTTTTTTATTATATGTTAGTTGCACACATTCTTTATTGTCATAACAGATAATATTAACATTGAAATTGTTTAATGAAATATTCTTTTATATGTTTATGTGTGCAGACTTCCTTTTTAGTTAACTGCCTAAGCAAATGAACTAAGAAAGTGTTACTCATACTATTTTAAAATTAGAATTATTGAATATCAAAGCTGATTTGAGTGAACTTAAAAGTTATTTTGTCAAAATAATACACTACTTGGAATTATTGACTAGGTTCATTTTAAAATCATATGCTTAGATTGAATTAAAAACTTGCAACATTTTAAAAAGTATAAAAATATTTGCTGCAATTTTTATATTATAATTATATTAAATAATTAAAGTGACAAAATATATGTTGAATTTTGTTAAGGATGAATGCAATGCATTAACCATTGCAATGGAGTTTTTTA
>JAPMOR010059466.1:5379-18088 GCA_026543865.1 Argiope aurantia
CACAAGGATTTGAAGGCCAACGGAAGATAATGTACGTCAACCTATTCAAGTCGAAACAGTATTTTTAGCTTTATGACTTAACAAGTGTCAACAGGAACTGTAAACGTCAAACTCAGAGCTCTTTATAAATCATTTTTATTGCCAATACATCACCCATCAAGCATGATATGGGTTTCCTGCGCAATGAAATATAAAAGGTCAAAGCTCTTGCAAGTAGGTATGTCTCTCAAAATATGAATTTTTGGGAGGAAAATATTCTTTGAACAAAAATAATACTAATAGAGACATTACATAGATGTGAGATAAAAAGACATACTTAGGGAAGTTGTTTGTAAAGATTGAATTTTCTTGTTTTTAGTTAATGAAAATATCCTGTAGTAAATTGATGTTTTCCTGCTTCGATTGATGATAATGCAAGCGTTTTTAAGCAGGATAATGGAAGTTAAATGCAAATGTTTTCGGCAAATGAAACGTTACTGAAGCATTGTTCCATCGGTTTGACAAATATTTGCTTAATGTTCTGCAAAACGTGAAAGAATTTCATTGATATATATATAAAAAGACTTTTTTTTTTGATGAAAATGACTAAATTGTTTCGACAATTATTGAAGATTTATCAAAGTGAAATCAAGTTTTTTTCCTTGATATCATTTTAAAATAGTTTTTGAAATAATATGTGAAAATTTTTCACACAAATATGCAATTTTTTTGTTTGAATTTTCCAGAAAATCTAATTAATATTTAGCTAAAAAATTCAAACTTGTTTTTTTTTCTACTTTTTAATGACATAGAACATTTTTATGTAGGAAAAAAAAAGAATTTTTATTTCTTCTTTTTAATGACATAGAACATTTTTATGTAGGGAAAAAAAAAGAATTTTTGTTTCTTCTTTTCATTAAGTATCAATTTGATATTTTCAGAAGATAATTTTAATAACTTCCTGAAAAAACGATTTTTAATTATTCTTAGCCTTTAAAAAATTATTAAATAATGTATAATTGTTTATCTGTCTATGATATCGGTCATTTCAATAATTTTTTGAAATTTATTTCCAGTTTTAAGCATCGCAGCATATACAAAAATAATGATAAATAATAAATAATCATTAATAATAAAATAATAAATAATCATTTCTGTTATTTTACAGGAATGCTGGCAACAACAAAAAAAAACCCCACAGAAATTTATAATCAAATTCAACCAAATAAACTAATGATATCAACGAAATTCAATTAAATATATATCTTCGATCAGTTTCAACCAAATAAAGAAACGTTAGCCGATCAAATTCAATCAAATAAACAAATGCTAAAAAATTCAATGATATCAATCAATATTTATCAATCAAAATCAACAGAATAAAGAAATGGTTACTTATTCAATCAAATCAATAAATGAATTTCGATCAAACTCGACCAAAAATGCATCATTCTATCAAAAAATCAAATTATTATTTATAAAATTCAATTAAATAAGCATATTTATTTATCAAACTTAATAAAGAAAAATAAAATATTTATTTTAAGATAAGATTCTTTGTTGTGAGCGGGTACAAAAAGTATTCCTACCAAAAATTAAATTGATTCTTCATTTAATCAAAAAGAATTGAGATTATTAAATAGATTTCAGGAGTCGGTAAATATAATCTATTTGTAGAATATTAAAGAAAAATAAAACCGAAGGAGTTCTTGTTGGAATATGAAGCCATAAGAAGATTAAGGTTTTAAATTAATAATGAAAATCAACTAAGAACGCTATACACAAAGTTCTTGTGTCTGCTGTTTGTAGCATAATCCTCTGAAACAAATCAAAATCCCACTATTCCAAAATAGTAATAATGATAACTTCAGTAGAACCGATTCAAAAGAGTTGCCTTAAATTAACTTTTGTTTCAGACTAGGGTTACCATTTTTGGCGAAATCTATGATTAAATATCGCTCTTAAAATCAATGATAATATTCTACCTTCCTGATTAGACTGTTGATTTTCATGTAATTCTTATTCATGTAATTTTTGTTAACCTTAAATAACATTTTTTGTTCTTGTTATTTTTTGGAATTATAAAACAGCCAAATTTTTTGATGCAAGCAATTTTTTTTTTAATATTGGAAAAAAAATTATTCATTGGGAGCTTCTCAATTAAATCACTCTGAACTATAAAAACTGCTGTATTTCGTCAGAAAAACAGATTTCACGCAAAAGTGCTTTATAAAATGGGAGTGGATTGTGTCCTCGAAACTTTCTCGCATGCTGTTTAATAAATGCCTTAACCCCTTTTATAAAGATACGGGGAAACTGTGGACCTTGGACTAAACCGTAAATGCCTCGCGCGCTCAAAGTTTTATTAGAAAGGAATCTTAGTAACGAGGCAAACCAGCCGACCAGTTGAAACGAAAATTTTAAGCAGAATTGCAATTTTTGCTACACGATCGCATATCAAATTTCATTTATCTAAATCTTTGGGTTTTAGAGTTATCGCATGTGCAAGCTATGTTCGAAATGGCAATCAACACCTTGGGGGATATGGCTTAAAATTTGTTAAGTGTTTACATTTTAAATCCTTAAAATTTGTAATAAATTTAATTTATCTTCTTTACATTCTGTTGTTATCGTTTTGATTGCAATTCGAACAGATAAACCAATTTACTCTGAATGAATTTCCTTTAAAATTTGGCTATAAATTCCACATAGCAATTTTCATCTGTCTGGTTGAAAACGTTTTTAGATTCAGTGAGGTCCGAAATGTGGCGGTTCAACAAAATACCGAGTACTGTTTTTTATGCATTTTGTGTACGAGAAAATAAGAATGCTAAGGCGTATTTTGAGTAAAATTTATAAATCTAGGTATGTCTTAAATTTTTCGAAACTAGTGACGCGCTACTTTAAAAAAACCTATAAACCAGAACTTTATTTCCTCTTCTTTGTGGAATTAAACTTCGAAATGAAACATTTAATGATCGAAGCATGCTTTGACACTTAGAGCCGAAGTACAGAAAAAAAAGCCTTAAAAACCTGAAACAAGCAAATTAGTACTTGTCAGTTGAGTTCGAGGCATTTACCGAACTTAAAATACATATATTTAATTGATGAAAATTTCATTCGATTGGTATATTCTTTCGTTAGTATCTATATAAGTATATTAAATATGCAACGATTGTTTAATTTATTTATTCTTTAAATAAAATGAAAAAAATTAATTAAAGTGTTGCGTGGAATTAATCAGAAATCAATAGTTTGACTGACGCAATCGCGGTTTGTTTAGGTCATATTTTCATGCGATACAAAGCTAAATGCTACAAAACTTGAAGCCTGGATCAATATATGGTAAAATGGACATGCAAACTAAAGGAATTTTTTTCTACCTTTGACTGAAAAATATCATCAATCTCTTCTAATAATAATGATGAGTATGTGTGTGTGTTAGCCAAATCGTTTAACTTAGAGTAATCAAATCTGGCAAATGTATACTTTGGAGGGTGTAAAAATGACCGTTGGAATTTTTTTAAATTAAAAATTGAGCTGAATTATGGCGTTCTTCAGCCATAGTTTCTGAAAATATTATTGCCCAAAAGTGGATTTTATACCGTTTCAAAATTTTAAAAATTGCTGCTTTACTGATACTAATTTAATATTCGTGTAAATTTATTCTGAGTTTCGGCAATTAATTTTTTTTGTGCCTATTTTCCAACAATAGATTACACTGTTGCCCTGAAATTCATATTATTTACATTATTTCATCAAATATTTAACATCACAGTTTTCTTTCTTAGATGGAAGCTGAAGAAGAAATCTGTTTTATATCTCACGTTCACAATATGAAAAAAAAAATTATAATACCTCGAAATTTAGAAAATAACTGAACCATACAATAGCGCTATGGTGTCATGGAACTGGTCTCCATAACATAAATTTATAAAACACTCATTGAACAAAACATATGTAAGATAATTAAAGTAGCATGACTTTAATATTTGACAGTTTGACAGAATCATGGATATGAAGTTATAACTAAGCGTTTTTACTCAAATCACATATAATCACAACTACGGGCGAACCACCTGGTCGCTAAAGGCGACTGATTCTTAAATAAACTGTCAGAAAACATGTAGAAAGAATATTCTTGTACAGAATTATTAGGAATAGCTTTCCCTCGACATTGTCACATACTTAGATAAAAAGAAGTCTTAGCAGAAGTGCAGTAACGTGAGATTTTTGACCTTATACCTTAAACCCTAAAAGTTACTACTTCCTCATATGGATATTATGTGATTTTCACAACTTCATATACATTTTTAATTCAATTTCATATGTCGTGATATTTTTGCAGCATATTTATCAAAGCCTTTCATCTGGATTAGGACAGTGCGGCGAAATTTGATTTTAATGTGTCATGGCAGCAGGACCGACTCGAATGCCTTTATTAACATCAAGATACAGCCTTCAGTGCCTTTCCTGGGTTCACGACCATATCGGTTTGACCAGAAAAACCGTGACTTTATCAGATGAGTAACGATTTAAGTTGTTATGAGCTGGTGGTAGGGTGCGAATGTGGCGCAGACCCCACAAAGCCATGGATTCAAGTTATCAACAATGCACTGTACAAGCTGGTAGTGGCTCCATAATCGTGTGGGCTGTTTTTACATGGAATGGACTGGGGCCGCTGACTCAAATGAACGATCACTGATGTAAATGGTTATGTTCAGATATTTGGAGGTCACTTGTAGTAAGTCATTCATGGACTTCCATGTACCCAACGATGATTGATTGATTGAATTGTGTTTTCTGGCGCAAGAGCCGCATCTGACAATGCTGCGCCAAACACAATAGAATCACTTCATTATTTAATTGGCAATTAAAAGGAATAATGAATTGTATGAAACATGTTTTAAATGAACTTTCAATGAAATGCTAAAAAGAGCTGAAGTGAGTTTGTCAATACCTGTATTTTTAAGAAAAAAGAAAGATGTTTTGATGGGGATTTTCTCCCACCAAATTTTTTAAGGTAATGTCCTTCTTACAAAAATGGTTGAGTCTGCTAATGTCAAAATTTGGACATTCTATTAAGACATTTTTGTCGAAAGAATACATTGGCAACGTAGGCATGTAGGTGGGGGTTCTGAACAGAAAAAATGCTCATGTGTCATTCTGGTATGACCAATTCTTAGACGAGTCAAAATAACCTCTTTCTTCCGACATAAATTAAATTTATTAGAGAGTCCGACAGAGGGATGAAATGCATGCAGTTTATTGGATAGCTGCTCATTCCATATACTCTGCCCCTTTTGCACCATTAAATTCCTGACAATCTGTAGAACATCATTTAAAGGGACAAAATTTTCAATCAATAGTGAAGCAGTTTTTGAAGCTCGGTCAGCTTTTTCGTTGCCCAATATTCCTGCATGTCCAGGGTTCCAAAAAAAGCAATAAGCTTTTCCTTGTTTGTTTAATAATGGAACATCTCTGCTCACTTAAGTCCCAACGATGGACGACTGGTAATCCATGGTGATCCCCCCCCACGATGAAATCTGTATGGATGACAACGCACCATTCACAGAGTTACATTTGAGCGTGTTGGTTTGAAGAACATTCTGAACAATTCCAGTGAATGATTTGACCATTTCAATCGTCTAGCATGAATTCCATCTAACATTTATGGGCCATTATCGAGGGGTCAGTTCCTGCATCGACAACACTTTCGCAATTATGTACATCTTTAGAGTTAGCATGTCTCAGAGTTTCGGTAAGGGACTTCTAACGACTTGCTGAGTCTGTGCTACGTCACGTTGTTGCACTACACATAATTAGGAAGTATCCGATTATTTTTGTCACTTCAGGGTATTATGTAAACCATCGGGAATGATTCTCCTAAACACTCTCTCGCACAATCTCCGATAAAAGTGTGAATCTTAGATAGGATTGTTAATGCTTGTCATTGACAAACATTAATTACAAAATAAAGAACTTTGGCATGAATCTAGCAGTTTTGTTGAATCTATCATGCGAACATACATTTTGAACACGTTTTTTTTTCGACGAGAAACCAGAACTTGACATGGTACTACAGTTTTACTTACAAGACCACATACCGAATTTCATCAGTTTAAGTCATTGCGTTTACTTGCATGCGAAAGAACAGACCGACAGACAGTCAACAATTCATAGACGTGGTTCAAAATTTGATTAGAATTTACATTTTAGAAGCTAATCTTGTAAGATAATATTGTATAAATTTTATCTGCTGAGAGTTTACTGTTTTCTTATTATGGATTTCATTTGAACTCCAACAATTAGACAAATTTCTCCTGAATAGATTTTATTCAAAAATTCGATAGGAATCTATAAATCTGGTCTAAAATCCATGTATCAAATTTCATCCGTTTAGTTCAAAGTATTTGAGTTATGTTCACAAACATCCAGCTATATATATTGCAAAATATCAGTGTCTATATATATCAGTGTCTTTCGAACTGAGGGAGTTCTAAAATATGTTGATTCATCAAAATATCGAATTCGGTTGTTTTTTTTATGATTGCAATACTATCTCTATTCTTCGAACGCGAGGAAATAAAAAATATATATAAGCAAAGAGATTACACTTCTATTGAACTATTGAAAAGAAAATTATTTATAAACCCTTTTATTATTGAAAACATTTATCATCAATTTAAAGATAAGTGCATAATAATAAGGGCATTAATATAATTAATGCCCTTATTAAATCTTTAAAATATTATAAACTCATAAATTGACCCCTCGTGACGGTAGAAATTATATCAATTTGTCATATTAAACGCAGGAAATAAGAAATTATGAATGATTATTTTAATTTCGCATGTAATGAAATCGTTCGGGAGACCTTTAGAATTCAGACCTCCAAGGACGGTATGAACTATTATTTAAACTTTTCTTGGAAAGAATGAGCCCATTTTTTTTTCTTGCAGGGTCAATTGATTACAAGGATATTTTCTTTAATCATTCAGGTGGTTTCTCGAATATTTCAAAAGTAGTTGTATATGCTTATTAAATTGAAAAAAATCCATCAAAGCATGTTATGCTTAAAATGATCAACTGTTGCAGAAGATCTGGCTATCATTCATTGACAGCCGCAATTTTATTTTCATTCAAAAATTCCTCTTTTCTATCTGTTTGTATTTTAGCATTTTAAAGGCAGGCCGTTTTACCCAATTACCAAATTTAGTATAAAATTACTTTGGAGGATGAGAAGATGTAGGATCTGGAAGGGTAATTGGGAATAAGGATTTACTGGAAACGATGACTACATAAAAGGCTGTGAGGCTGCTTTAGCGAGCTAGGAAACATATGTCATATTTAAAACACTAATGCTTAAAAAAAACGTGAAACCAAAACTCTCCTAAGTGCCATTATTAGTTCTCAAAATCTTTTATATTTTAAATGAAAAAGTGCAAAAAATATTTTTTCCAATTACCTTAAACCAATTTAGGGTAATTGGGAACGGGAAATAAAATAATTTGTGGCAATATTTAGTAATTACTCATCAATTTAAATATATCCTCTTAAAATCAATTCGTTATTCCAATAAGAAGCCAAAACATTCATGGGAGCAAGTGATCCAATTACTCTAGAGACCACCTCATAGTCTTTAGAGTAATTGGGAACACACCGAATAATTATAAAAGTTCCTGCAACTGAGAGTAGTTGATTATTTCTAAAGGTATAGCATCCAAAGACTAATAATGCTATATAATTAATATGGCATGCTACTAATGCCACAAGTCCATGTATATTTAAATCGGAAATCTCCTTCAATTATTTGATAATTACAATGGAATTACTAATTATTTTAAATAAAAAAGTAATTGATAGATTTAGGTTAATTACATACTTTATCAAGGGCATGGATTCTCTGGACAATAAATTAGATGATTTTTGGATAAAGCATTGATTATCGGAACAAAATATATTATTATTATTATTATTATTACAGAACCTTAATTATTACATTAGTTAAAACTTATTATATAAAATAATAAATTAAAATGCTCACACACCATTATTCGACCCTTTTTCCGCATATAGCCTTTAAATTTCAGTTGTATCTTAATTATTTGATACTTATTACCATGATTCTTCATTACATGGAAAAGGAAAAAAAAAAAAAGAATTGAAAATCTGGATTGGTTGCAAATATAACTAACTTCCATCTCCGAGATTTTAGATTATACGGACTGTAAAATGCAAAGATTATCCGAACTAATTAGAGTTTGTTAATTAATTGTTAATCAGAATTTCGAACACAAAATATATTGCGGAAATTACTATAAAAAGAACGACAATGTTCTTTCTTCATTTTTCCTTCAACTCCCAAATCAGGATGTCTCAACAAAATAGGATCGTTTGACTATATATTATGCAACCAAACGATCTAAAATGATTTCTATAAAATAAACACCGAAGCACGGAAGCCTTACTGTTTGTATTGATGACTTTTGTGATTTCCCCATTTTTATGTTTTTCCAATTATAATGATCGAAATAAGAAAACAAATTTCCAATCATTTAAAAGAAATTATCGTGGATTATTCTATTATGGAAACTATTTCCTAATTATTTGCACAAACAAATACATGCAATATTTCCATAGCACGGAATGATGAATCAAAAGCAGGTAAATGAAGTAATAGAAATATTCTCAAAATTTTCGTTTCAAGTACAGAAATCTGTTTTTTAAAAATATATATTGGTCACAGATGCCCCCCGCTCTTGGGTAAATTTTTTTTAAAAACACGTTCGTGTTGAATTGTGTCTTTGTAGTATATGAATTACACAAAGAGAAAAAGTCGTGGGTTTCATGAAGGTCTTCTTTTCAGACGTCCCTAAATCCAAAAAGCACATTTTTGGAATTATATCTGTTTGTTTGTAGACAACAATACCTCAAAAACTTTGAGCTCGAGTGACTATATTTGGAATGTGGTCTGTTACCACTTTGTTGGCGCTTTTTGTTATAGAATGTTGCAACCATGCGCTGACTTGGCTTCAGAGATAAAATTTATTGTAACCCTGCTGACATGGGATCAGTTTTCAAAACAGTTTCGTACTGAGTCGTTGCGGGGTCGGCGAACCTCGATGAAATAAAAAGTTGGCTTTCGAATTGTCGTTTGATTTTAAATAAGATTACAGTCCACTTATTAAAAAAATGAAATGAACCAGTTTAAACATATGGTAAATTCGTACCAGTGCTCTTTGTATAAAATTTACAGATTTCTAACAAGCTATCATGAAATTCATTCAAAGGAATTCAGTCAATGCGGTTGTCGGTCTGTTTTGTTGAATATAATTAAACACGATAATTATAAAACGAAGAGAGTGAGATATATATACTTTTATCTATTTAGTTTGTATATCTTGTATAGTATATATACTAGTATTTAATATATTATATATTGCATTTTATGTCTTTAGTATATTTATCTATAACACAGATATCAATATTTCGTTAGCACAAAACAGGTCAATGTCTATTTTCAAAAGGTATAGTGTATTCGTCTGTCGGTCTGTATTTTCAAAAGCTTGTAAAAGAAATAACTCATTGGGCTTAAATAAATGAAATTCGATATGTGATTTTGTAATTACAGTTGTAATAATTCTGTGCCAAGTTTTGGTTTTGATCTGTCTAGATCGGTATATATTTGGTTTTCCGATATTTGTGTATTAACCTCATTCTAAAGAATAATCGCCAAAAAGTTGCCAAAGCACACTCTAATAGGTCCTTCCGTAACTACTGTTTGCCAATGGAATGTGGTTATTGCAATAATAAATAAGTATATTTATTTGGAAGTATGCAGAAAGATTTGGGAAGATCAACCCAGCTGTTTTGGATTATATGTCTGTATATTATATATATGTGGTATCCTTATTCCGCGGACCACCAGGTGGTACTACATCTACCTTCTATCTACCAGCTGACGTCACACGGACATGAGCTTGAGCGAGAGAAAGTGAAACATTGGACTTGGTTTTGGTGTGTGGCGTAACTGGATGTCTGCTATGTTAACCAACTTGATGTAAATGGGCAGCAACCGCCCTTTTAACTCTTTACTTCTTTCCTTCTTAATTTTATGTCGTGCCGTCTTTATGTTTGTTTGTTTTCCATTAAATTATGAAATGTACAACTTGACTATTTCATTCGTCTTGGAACTCAGATGGTAGCTAGGCTTCCATCCTATATATATATATCTGTAACATTATTTGTTGTGGAGTAGAAATGCAGTTTGAAGACAGTGAAGAGACTTGCTATTTCGTGACGTCGTTTTATTTCATTTTTAAGAAACAGGCATAGGTACAAGCGATGAGCACACAGGACGACACAGAGAGGAATGAGGAAAAAGCTCTTGGACATTTTATCCCTGGTCTTATATAACCTATGATTTTCATGGGGTTATATAAGACCCCATCAAAATCATCATTTCTTCATAGCGCTAATATATTAATAAGACTCTGATAGGGATTTCTGACGCATGTCAATCACATGTAAGGGAAAAACAGGGATCTTTTAAAAAGAATGTGGTTACTGGACAGTTTTTTACCCCTTCACGCCGAGCGTGTGAAAGTATCGGCGTTTTGTCCATTCAGCGGTATTTTGCTGCTTCACGCGGAGTGTGGGAAAGTTATTTTAGCTAATTCAGCAATTTAACAAAGCTTCTCTTGAATTAATTAAGTAGAGACATTGGAATTGGATCACGAAATAAGAGAATATTTTAGAATAAAGTTACTATGGGCTAAATTAAGATAAAATCTTGAAAATTAATTAAATTGAAATTAGAGTTAAAATATCATTACATATATATATATATATATATATATATATATATATACACACACACACACAACAAGAGATAATTCAAAAATGTTTCCAGCTATACGAATTAAATTCGACATGCAGGCTTTTCCAACAAATTCGTAGATTTCTATCGTAATTGAACTAAATCCACTTGTAGAAAAATGTATCAATGAAACAGATGAAATTAGTTTTAGCATCTAAAGTATCGATCCATAAGAAATTCTGAAACCAATTTTTTTGTACGGATTAACTGACTATCGGTATGCACATTCGCATTCATGTAAACATAATACAATGATAAGATAAATTGAATTTGATATATGATCTTGTACTTAAAAGTATAAATGTGTGTCAAATTTTGGTTTCAATCGGTTGAAATAAAAGGCGTCCAAAATACATGCTCGTTTTCTTCACCATATTACGAAGCACAAAACGCTCATGTGTGGGACTGTGAAAATTAAAATCTGAGCACCCGTAGCGTTTCACCGCCTTACCCAAGGTCCACATTTTTTTATGTGAGGAAAGAGGGATGAGGGCTGATATCTGTGTTACGAAATATGCGAGAACATTTCGAGGAGACCATTCCCGCTGGATTTGGGTCCACGAATTTCACTTTCCCGCAGTTGCCTTGCCAGCTGTTTCAGATGATTATCGATAGTTTACCATAATTTTTTTTTGTCTTGCATGTTTTTTTTTTGAATGTTTGAAATCAAAACATAAATAGGTCAAGATATGTATAAGCCAATTACATCTCGAAATTCTATTTTACATTTCTGAAGAATTATTCACTAACGCCGACTGGATGAATAATGAGTTTGGGAGGGAATTCATGCGGCGGAGGGGGTATTTGAAATGAAACAAGACACCTCGAGCTCTGACACACTAGCTGAGAAAACGACACGTCAGCCCAATACTAGGGCAAGAAAAACAAATGACCGCCTTAGAGAAGAGATAGTCAGTTACCGATGCGTCATTAGCGGTACATGCGTTGTAGGCTTTTCGTGCTGGAAGTGTCATAGCTTACTTTTCGGTAGATTCATCCAACACAAATTAGAGAATCGGGCCTAAGCTCGCTTCTATATAATCCCTGATAGTGCTTCTGTATAGCAAAGTTGGGATTTTGGGTAGAGCATATATCTCAGGTCTCAGAGTTTTGCTTACATTCTGTCAAAATTTCGATTCCAAAAATTTTATAGGCCTTCCAAAAAAATGTAAATGTTCAAAATATTCACATTTTAAATATGGCTCAAAACTGTATGAACGACATTTTGATTTTTTTTATATAAATAATAATTGAGATTGTGGCTTTTTTAATGCTATACGGGTCAAATTGTTGAACTCTGAACTAGAAAAAAATTAAATGAGCATATGCATATCAGAATGAGTTTTAGAAATTTAACTGATTGAAAATTAAACGAAATTTTATCATTTTTTTATACCAACCAAAGATTTTTTTAACGATACCAATTCTTTTAGTCGCATATTTATCATAATTTTTAAATATATATATGTAATGATATCTCTTAATTCAATTTAAATCCTGATTAATTTTCTTATTTTTATCTTTATTTAGCACCATATTAACTTCATTCTAAAATGCTCTTATTTCCTGATGACTTTTCCACTATTCATTCCACTTTTTTTAAATTTAATTCTACACACGCTCTATAAAACTGATGGCTTCAATATTTCTCATGCTCCGAGTGAAGGATTAAAAATGTCTAATGCATACAACATTCTTTGATCGATACCCAAGATTCTCTTTCCTAAGTCAACAGGCGACAAAGAAATCCCTATCAAAGCTCATAATAAATCCACTGAAGGGAAAAATTTGTTTCTTTTTCCCTTGTATCACTATATACAGTCTGATGCATCTATTATCATTTGTACA
>JAPMOR010059469.1:0-31154 GCA_026543865.1 Argiope aurantia
AACATTCAAGACAATTTAATTATACATATCGATGAAAAAAAAGAAAAAAGAAAAGCAAGTTTGTGAAAAAAAATGCAATAGTTACAACTCTTCAAATCACTGAAGACCTAAATATTAGAAAAAACCGAATGATTCAACATTTAAAAGAACTGCAGTTACATTTATTAGAATGGGACACATTACATCCTCTTCCAGATGTGGAAGAAAAAATCAAAGCCATGAAAGCAAGTTTTCAGGTAGTCACTGCTTCAACAAGTAGTTGTCATAAAGAAAAGGAAATGTTAAAAGTATCCAAAGCTCCACCAAATAAACATATTAACAAAGAAAATTTATAGTAAAGAAGAAAAAATCAAAACAAAAGCATCAATAATAATTTTTTAAACTAATTATTGTATTTAAGTTAAATGTTATTTTAATGTTATTAAATGTTATTAATGTCCTTGAGAGACTTTAATAGAAATTTCGGAAAATGTATATTTTAGTATAAATGTGTGCATTTTTTCTTTTTTATTTACATATAAATAAAGTATTTATATTTTTTTATTTGAAATTTTTATAAATTTACCAGGACTGCCTAGTTATTAATTTAATTTAATTTCAATTTTTCTTTATTTCATTTAAGGGAGTGCAAAATAATAATTAAAAAAAATATGTTGACATAGATTTAAGTAATGGAATGAAAAAAGAGAATAGATATTTGAATAAACAATACAAAAAGCCTTGAGTTTCATTACAGTAACAAAAAATGTGATACTTATGAATTAACAGAGAAAGATTGGCGATAATACGATTTTTTTGTATAAACAGCACATACAAATGCTTGTTTTCTTCTCGTAATTTATCGCTCATACGTTGATGCACTTTGGCATTACATTTGGAGATTTTTGGCCCTTCCTTCGTTAATTACTATCAAAATATACTTAAAAGGGGAAAGTAATAAGAAATTCCTTAAAACAAGAAAAATCAACGAATAATATAATTCTTGTAAGAAAACCCATATGATATTTTTAAAAAATAACATCTTAATAGCAGTTTTTAATAATGGAATAAAAATTTTAAAAAGCGATTGAGTGAAATGGTTTGAGTCCTAGTCCATCAACAATATATATAAATATATATTTCTTCAAAGGTAAGGGAGAAAAAAATCTTCGCAAATTACTCGTAACCTCAAAAGTACTTTAATCCACAATTAGTATATCTGTAAATGACATTTAAATCGCAGAAAGAGTGCCTTTAAATGGTATTTAATCAGTAGGTAATGTACCTGCAATATATATTTTCATTCAATTGTAGTAAGTTATTAGTAATATAAAATTTAATTCACTACTTAAATTTTAATTAATTTTTTATTTTAAAATTGTGTTGAAAACATTCACTAAAGTATTCTGATACAGATAAAAATGAGCTGGTAGAGCAAATTGTAAATTAATTTATAATTTTTAGTAGCGTTTATTTGATAAAGTGATTAAAAATACCCTGTTTCGTTTTCGGATGCAGTATTTCTATAAAAAATTACATAACTTGAATTCTATTATTCATTTAAAAAATTAAGAAAACACAGATGTGAAGATCCAAATAAATAAGCTTTAAAACAAAACAATAAAAAACTCCATCTTTAAAAAAAAAAAACAATCTGCCTTTTCAATGCAGTAAGATTCCTTCAACCCTTTTGTATGCTTTAACGCTTATCCAACAACATACCGGAGGAAGACAGCAGCAACACGGTTGCGTAAGATAACCGGACTTACCTACGAATAAAATAGATTCGCCCATCCAATCCACAACCGTGTTGGGTTTTAGCCGCTAGTATTGCAGGAAAGCTATCATCACCGCTCCGTGATGATAACCGATTCGCTTGAATTTCCGATATTCGCATTTGACAATGCGTTGTCGGATGAAGATTATTTCTAATTGCCTGTGATATGACTCTCTAATGGCATACATTCCTTTCACTGTGCAAGCGCCATCTATTTGCAGAATATAGAACTAAAGTGAACCTTTTAAAGAAATGACTTCTTTTTTAATTGAAATTTTCAGAAAATGGTTTACTCCAATAAATAAATTAAATTAATAGTTTTGAAAAAAATTAAAAGGTAAAATCCTAGATGGGCCCACCTCTTGGCGACTTATTAGAAATCTCTCCAAGTTGACTACTAATTGAATATTTGTTATTATTTTTCAATTAAAAAGCGATACTTGAAGGCCAGAAATAATAATTAACATAATAAAAAATAAATATAATAAATAAATAAATAAGTATAAAATAAAAAAAATAATAAAAGAATTAAAATAAAGTAAATTTTAAAAAATGTCTAGGTTGATTATTTAATAATAAAATAAAAAAAGAAAGAAAGAATAAAATAAAATAAGAAATAAATAAAAATAAATATATAAAATAAAATAAATATATAAAATAAAATAAATATATAAAAAAATAAAAATAAATAACCCGTCTGGGTTGCAACATTGGCAACGTTATCCCCACTCGTTTGGCGAGAATTTAAAAAGACGCCAAAAGGTTCGCTGTGCTAGAATCCACCCAATTAAAATTAAAAAGTAAGCTGAACTAGATAAATTAATTCAATCACAAGTTACTTAAAATAGTAAATTAAGTATTAATTACAATCAATAAATTTTATATTTAATAATAAGTAATAATTAGTAATATGATTGAAATAACAGACATTTGGAACAAATATTTAAAAATAATAATAGCAAAATTATTTGTTAATAAAAAAATCGTGGATTATGCATCTCTACTGACGTTATTCTAATCATTAAATCATTGCTTCGAATCATAAACGAAATTAATCTTTCTCCAAAATATAATTTGATAACCTTCTGAAATCAATTTATTAGATGGAAAAATATTTTACATTTATTTCATACACATATGGAAAACAACTATTTAATTTTTTTTTCTTTTTTTGAATAATTTCAATTCCCGAAGAATGGGGAATCATATCAGATTACCAGTTCAAGTCCTGGTTCGGTATGACAACTTCAAGAAAACGTTGGTTTGTATAAAGAAGTATTTATATTTCAATGATAATACTATTATTGATGTATCAATTGAATGTTACAAAGTTTGAAAAATTTATTAGCCTCTGAATGATGCTCTCAAACAATTTGATCTCCCGAACATTTAAATATTGGTGAAAGAATGGTATACTATTTTGGGATATGATGCAAAATATGTATTTAAAAGTAACCTGAAAGATTTGCGCACAAGCCCTAGATATTCTCAGCTTTGGTATCCATTTTATATTATACCATATCAAGAAGCACAAAGAGAGACCGTATCTAATAATAATGGCAAAATTCTGAAAATAAAGAAAAGAAATTATTATCTGAAACGGCTGTTGAAAATTCACAGTCTATTGTTGAAACTACAGCAAAGCACAACGTTTATATGAATAATTTTTTCTCAACGCTTGATGCTTCTGTTTGCCTCAGAGACAAGAATTCCTTTGGTGCGATGACAGTTAGAGAGTAGAATGGGAAAATTTCCTTTAAAATCATCCAGCATATTGGGAAAGATGACTCTTGGATCATCCGATTGAAAATTTGGCAGTAAAAAGGAAGTTGCAGTATTTGCTAGAATGACAATACAGTTGTAAATTATACAATACAGTTGCACTAATGAATTTGGGCATTCAGTTAAAGAAATATACATACTGTTTGAAATTGCAAAATGATCATGTATTAGAAATTCTAACGGGAAACAATGTAACTCAGCTTAAATATTGAGCAAAAAAAAAAAAAAAATCCTGAAATTGTTTGCCAAAAATATAATTTAGGACTTTGTGTTAAATGCTTCCTAGCATTTCATGCAAGCTAAAATACTTGACTGAAAAGCATGTAATAATGGATTGTATCATCATCCTATATATACTAGCACGACAGCTTGTAGAAAAAAAAACCAATAAAATTTTGATAAGGTTTTTAGAATTTCATTAAAAAAAATTTGTCGCTTTTTTTTCTCTTTAAGTGGTAAAATTATTAAGATCTGCCAGAACAAAACAGAAGAAAAATTGAAGAATGGAGTGAAAGCATGCATAATAATTTGATTATACAAAAATAATCTCAAGCATAATCAGATAAGTAAATTATTATGAATTGGTTATTTTATTTTTTTATTGGGTAAATAACCACCCTCTCACTCATTAATTTGTGCTACATACGCTCAAGAGTTAAAATGGTTGCCACAATAATAATTATATCTTTCTGTTTTAGATTTGACGAATTGATAACATAAAACATTTGATAATCAGTCATTGGCAAATTAAGAATGATGCTTTATGTCTGAAAATAAAACTTAAACTTCTCAGGGAAATGCAGCTGGTCCTAATTGTCCTTTTAAAATGAGTTAGTAATACCAAGTTTCAGAACAGTGGTTAAAATAATAAATAAAACGCTGATATTTTTTTTCAAAAATGTATTAAAAAAAAGGACACATCAATAATTTTTCCATACAAAAAAAAACGTTAAAAAAATTATAATTTTGATATGCGTGGTACAACTTTAATCTAATGAACCAATCTGCAATTTTCATTATAATGCAGATTTGATCTTTATATTTTGATTTATTTATATTATTTCTTTATCTTTATTTAACAAAATGAAACAAAACACAAAAAGTATTTTCAATTCGAGTTTAAAAGCATATCAATAATTATGGGGATTTTTGCTTGTTCTGAAAATTCTTTAACAAAACAACTTTCTTCCGGCATGGCTTCATACCTTCTACATGGCACACTATGTAGAAATTTACATGAGTTAACTTTCATTCCATCACTGCAGAAAATACAATTTTAATGGATAAATGAAACTATATGTATTGTTATTGCATTCTTAACCTTTAATGCATATTTTTGCCTATTGTCTACATCCCGTTCCACTTCCTTTTATTCAAAAATCTGTTGATAACCATAGATAATAAATCATGTGAGAAAGAAAAAAGTTGACATTACTTTTGGTGGATATGTTAAATCCTTTTTTTTTTTTTTTTTACATTTGATTATGTGCTGGGTGATGAATTTCAGTGTGTTACTTGAAGAAATAGTTACTATTGTATGTTCCCTGTAAAGGAGTGATTTATCTAATCTGTTAAAAAATTACTTCTTACCTGTTGCCAGGTATACTATCAATGTCTGATGTTGTATTTTAAAATTATATTAGATACAAGTTAGATTTTTTGAATAATGTATGCTGCCAAATGTCTATATACAACTTTTTTCAAAATAAATATACCATAATTATTATCTGGATTTTTTTTAATTTATTTTTTATACATAACCTATAATTATTTTCTTATAATAAATGATTTTTATATAAAATTCTAAACAAATAATCATGCATTTAAAGGTTAAAATGAATGATTGATCAACATGATTTTGAAGATTTACATTTAAACATTTATCAAATGTCACAGGTTTCTTATTTCCCTTTTTGCACTAAAAATATTCATTAGTCATCTATCATTATCTAAAATGTGCTAAAAATTTCTACAAGAATATAAATTTCCAAGTTATAAGCATTTAAAAAATAACAAACATTTAAATAAAAAATCTTAAATTATTTGAAGTTATCAAAAAATAACAAAATTAATACAATTCTTACAAAATAATATCCAACATCACACAAATTTTGTAGGATCCAAAACAATACAAGCTAAGAGTTCTCATGCATATCTGCCACAAATGTTTTCAATGTCATTCTTTTTGACTGCTGCAAAAAGTAGAGGGAATTTTGAAAATATATATGACTTTTAATTATTTAAATATATTGATCTTTTAATTTAATAGGATAAATAATTAAGAAAGAAGGCATTAAGAAACAAAAATGAAACTAGAGGACCCTTTAGATTTCAATATGATATATTTTCTTTCTTGATTAACCCCAAAACAAAAGAGATGACTATTGTCAAAGAATATATTGTGTTATTTATCTTTTGCCATGCTCATGCCATGTGCATAACATTTTTTTGAGACATTTTTTAAAGTATTTTTTAAAAAATCATTCTGTATATATATATATATAGTATCCTTGTTCCACGAACCACCAGGTGGCACTGCATCTATCTTCTATCCACCAGCTGACGTCACACGGACATGAGCTTGAGCGAATAAAAGTGAAACGTTGGACTTGGTGTTTGTGTGTGGCGTAACTGAATGTCTGCGATGTTAACCAACCTGATGTAAATGGGCAGCAACCGCCCTTTTAACTCTTTACTTCTTTCCTTTTTAATTTTATGTCGTGCCGTCTTTATGTTTGTTTGTCTTCCATTAAATTATGAAATGCACAACTTGACTATTTCATTCGCCTTGGAACTCAGATGGTAGCTAGGCTTCCATCCTACATATATATATATATATATATATATATATATATATATATATATATATACAAAAGTATAAAAATCAAGTTAATAGGAAAAACAAATAAACCAAATAAAAAAATATAAAAAAGAATCCGGTCTGAAGACTTTTTCAAGAAAAGGGATTTCAAAAAAAGGGATTTTTTCTGTTAAGGAAATTCAGAAAATTAAGTCTAATAATGATTCCTTCGTGACCCGAAAATCCCCTGAAATTAGGCCCAAGAGATATACCACCTGAGGGTGACCCTTGAAAAAGTCTTCAGGCCGGATTCTTTTTTATATTTTTTTTATTTGGTTTATTTGTTTTTCCTATTAACTTGATTTTTATACTTTTGTATCAGTTCATCTGTGTTTTAGAAGTAGCTGCATTTGCGCTCTCTAAATACTATGAAGTTTTTAAAAAAACGATTTCGAAACTGTTTTGTTTTCGTTTTTATTTTAGTTTCGTTTTCTAACTTTTTCTTACTTTAGATTGGTTACTATATATATATATTAGCTATATCACAACACAAGAACAGAAGAGACCCAACTTTTCCCCTTCAGTGACGTTACTATGAGATCTCTTGAAAGTTTTTTTTAAATATCTAGACAGAATTTAATTCATATGTTCTGTAGATGGAATTTAGCAATTTTCTTATGCATTAAGTCATACAAAAAATGTCCCATAAAAAAAAGCAAAGAAATTATTCTAAAAGTTAAGGCTATTTTCCCACATTGAAGCTTAAAAACAGGAAACATGATCATGAAATAAATTTTTAACATTCCACTCCTCTTTCTTTCTTATGATAAATTTTCTGTTTTCCATCTAATTATATGATGGGCATCTCACAAATCAATGAATACCAATGTTAGGCAGATAAATTGGTATGGTAAAGTAGGCAACTTTTTTTAGCCACTCCTTGCATAAATTTAAAAGTAAAGATTTGTCATTTAATAGTGTACGTAAGAAGTCTTATACCATCATTTGAAATCTGAAAATATTTAACAAATATCTTCTTGTTTATTATATTATGAAAGAAATTTGGATTATATAAATATAGTAACCACAGTAGAATTTCCTTTTAAGTTGCATGTTCAAAAAATATTAGATACATAATTAAATATATATATTAGATTTAATGAAGTTCAATTTAATGCATTATAATGTAATAAATGATATGTTAGGTTAGGTTATTGATCATCAGCAATGAAAAAAATATATACTCTGTACCATTGAAACTATTTTTCTTTTTAAAATACAAAGCTTTTTGTCAAGCATAGACTTTGTTATCATTTTGCTTCTGCTATTTATTTTATTTTTTTAATTTTATTATCTGATATTAATCTAGTGCTACTTGTGTCATTGATTTAAACAAGCTTTATTAAATTTACCACTTTTAGTATCTGGGTAATCATAACACTTATTTCATATGCAAAATTTAAAAGAAAAACCACAAAAAAACAATAGAATTTTATAAAATAAAGACTTTTAGTTTTACCCTTAAGTTTTTTTTAACAAGAATTAAAAATTAAGAAATTTACAATATAACAAAACTATAAACTTCTAAATTGTAAAGTGCATTTTCCAATTCATCAATTAACAGAAATGAAAAGTAACAATAGCAGAATTATATACCAATTTTTTGCAAAATTCAATGATATTGACTTAAAATAATTGTCTTCTTTCAGAGTAATAAAAAGATCTAAAAATTTTAACATGTGAAAGGAAAGTTTGATGTCATTAATAATTACTAACTTTGAAAATTGTTGTTCTTATTCACTTTATTAAATACATTAGGATGCACACATTAAAAATTTCTTCAGCATGGCAAGATTTTAAATTTACATATGGTTACTTTTTTATTATTATTATTAGTCATTTAATCTTTGCCTATTGCCTTTTTTTTTTTCCCTTCCATGAAATTAGATTTCCTTCTTATTTGTTTAAGTTTAAAAAGACCAAGCAAACCATCTCTAATGAAGTAATTAAACATTATTTTTTCCTATTTTTCTTCACTTAATCTGAGGAATTTTAATTCTAAAATATTAGAGTACAATTTCTTGCACTGTTTCTTTTCAATAAAACATACAGAAGTACATATGGTATTTTTCAGTTACAAATTTAAGATTCAAGAATTAGTCTCTGAAACACTTTGCCCTTATTCAGCTTCATAAAAATCATCAGTTATGCTTATTTTAATATGTTATGCAATATTTTGTTAATATGCTTGTAAAGCTTATGGTTGTCTTCACAAGAACATATATAGACTTATCAATATCATTAAAATAGTGATGATCAAACAAAAGACAGACATCTAACTTTTTTACTATGTGAACTTTTCCAGTTTTGCTTGTAATTTAACAAACCCTGATTAACATACTTAATTATACCATTATTAGGAATTTTTATATTCATTTCAAGCTTTTTCTAGCAGTTTAATAGAAATTTGATTTTTGATGTAACATTACTTACAACATAAGAATACATTAAAAACCTATCAATTTTTTGGAAATTAATTCATTCTTGTGCCTATTTAAACTGTTTACACATGCATCCTACATATTTCCTAACAGAGAATCTTTTTACAAAATAATTTTCTAATGAAAACCAAAGATTTATTTTCCAAATTTGTCATAGATCTTTTTGGGTTATATATAATAATCCGTATGACATCTAAAGGTGGAGGTATTTGTAAAAGCTTATAAGCCACCATTCCTTATAAGAACCACACACAAGTACACACACATAAGCTACTTGATAATGGTAAAGTTTTTTTGCTTTCTGTTGAAAAAATTTAAATAATACTGTTTTTTTATTATCTTCTCTAAAATAATTGAAATTTCTCTGTATACACTGAACAAAATTATTGTTTACATTTGGATTATGCAGCAATATCTTATTGGCCAGTTACTTCTATTTAATAAGCTATATAATTTATTTCATTACTATTCAAACATGCATTGTTTGTGCCAGTATGCTGTAAAAATTTACTCATAATTAATGTTTAATTATGAGTAATTTACTCATAATTAATGTTTAATTATTTCACTTTTTAAACTTTCAGTAGTCGTTCCATGGCAAAAACAAACTATTTCAAAGTGAAATGAATCATCGTCTTGATACACATTCAAATATATAATCATGTCAATGTACTTAGAATATGGTCAGTAAAAAGCAACAACAATTCTTCAAAAAATGAATCATTCTAATGAATTCTAGTTCACTTTTTTTCAATAACATCAACTAATGTGTTCTTGTTACACTTCTTTGTCTCCTTGCTGCTGCTCCCATGGTTTGCTGCTTATTCCTATAAATTCACAAAAACAAATTAATCAAGATTTTGGATGAATCCAAAGATACATGTTTGAGAAAATATCACAAGTTTCTTTATACTATGTTCATATAGCTTATACATTACACTATATTACAGATTCCTTCAATAGAAGAGGAAAGATTGCTATCTGACAAGCCTTCTAAGGCCACTGGAGTTTCCTAAATTGCTATGGAACATTTGGTGGAAAGCATGTTCTAATTCAAGTGTTTTTTTAATTGCTACAAATATTTCAACATTATAATTAGCATTATTTAACTAGGATTATTTATTCCTAAACATCAATTCTAGATGCCAAAGTTCTCCAAAAATGTTCACTGCATGAAAAACTGGAACATTAATCTCCATTTAGCTCTGAATGCATTCTTGAAGATGAAGCCTTCCTTCTGATATCATGCAAACTTCCTCTAGTGCCAAATGAAAAAAAAAAATAATTAGAGCCTTCTAGAGCTAAGTGAGTGAAAGAAAATACTTTAGACATTTTAGACAGCCAATATCACATTTTCATAAACAATTAAATGCCAGTCAACAAATGAAAAAAAAAAACTTGCACTTAATATAATTGATTAGCAAAAACATCTGCATCATCTACCATGAGGATGGTCAGTGGATGAAGAAAATATTGAAACAGGGAAGATTATTTCAGGTTTAGAATTGCTTATTATTAGAAATATCCAAATTGCTTAATATTCAGAATATTTTTTTCTTCATAATGATAAAATATTAAAACTTACCATATTAGGAATAAAATGTCATACATTTCAACAATGAAAATGATTTGTTATGATAACATAGTATAATTTAATACTATTTCAAAATACATTTGGAATAAGATATCCAGCTATTTTTAGTATTTGTATTCATATTTTTTCATGTATATTTTTAAAAATGTCATAATTAAGGTACTTCAGTTAGCATTCAATTAAAATATTTTTAATTAATACAAGTAAATATATAGTCATATTATTTACATCCAGATATTATAGGGGAAATATTTCTCATTCATTAGCACAAGGATTCACAAATTTTAAACAATGCAATTCATGTTTTAAAATTAAACTAGCAATCTATTTTATCCTTGCCACAAAGATTTTTTTTTTAAATTCTAAACCAGCAATGTCTTTCCTGAGAAAAGTTGTGTAAGCTAAAAAGTAATGGTTATATTTCAAAAACTTTAATAAATATTTTATAAGATTATTTCGGCTAATGTACAAATAAAGGATATAAAGAGCAACCATACTTATCAATTCTTTTCTTTTACACCTTCATGAATTTAACTGCTAAAGAATTTGTGTCTGTGAGCGATTATGGTGAGAATTTCATAACTTTTCTGTTTTCTTATATTGGTACTTATTCAGTTTCCGTATCTTGAGTTCTAGTAGAGGAAAAGTAGGAGGAATTGGACAACTGCATTTATGTCTAAATAAAAGATTAGAATCTATGTCTCATTTCTTTATTAGATACAGCAGCTGTAGCCCCTTGCTTCACCATAATTATTACACCAATTATAATATTATTTGTGTTTAAAACAGAATATCTAATTTGTATGCCTCAGAAGTAAATACAAATTCTTATTTTTCAATTTTTTTTCATTCTTATTATTTGCAAAATAAAAATATTTTAAATGAATAATAAACTTAACGATACATTGTTTACAAGGTAAGAGTCAAATTCATATAACATGCTTTATGTGATATACATTTAAAAGAATCTACAGTAGGATGAATGGGACAATATCAATTACAGAGAAATTGGTCATGTTCACGATTAAATTTCAATACATTTTCTAAATAGCTAATATGCTAACAATAACAAGTTTTTAATTTTTCTTATTGTTCTTTAATAAAATTTGTTGTTGAGGGTGTTACAATGCAAGTTAATGATTTTTAATTTATTGAAATAGATACATTAGTATACATTATGTTATAATATATATATATATATATTAAATAATATAAATCAATAATGTATAACAATGAAAAGGCTGATATTCCATTAATAAAAACAAAAAAAAAATTTCCACTTTTTCTCAAAAATTTTAATAAGAGCACCAGTGTATCTAAACTTAAGGAGAATAGGGTACATGACAGACAGTAGCGCCAAGTTGAAACATTCTGCAGGCGATTTCTTTGCCATTTTCTAATAACCCTAAAAACGAACTATTGATAACTAAAAAGCTATAAATCGTCAAATTTTCGCTCCCTCTTTTTAGATCAACCAATAAAATCCTCCAAATTCGAATTTCATTGGCTCTGAATTTATACTACCCCTCATGGGAATGTTACTTTTCCTCGTCAGTTATTTCACTCAACTAACGGCCTTAGGTTTAGTGTATCCATCTTTTTTCTGTCCTTGGCTAATGCTGCAAATAAATCTGTTTTTCCTCAGGTGTTCTGAAAATTCTATTATGGATCTCATTTTGATTAGTACAGCAGAGAAGAATTGTGGGAGTGAAGAAGAAAATGGTCACTATTGGTGTTAAGGGTTGGCGCGTTTCCCTGCTATAATTTGGGTGAAAATGTAGTCATGATTTTGGTGAAAGAGCCAAGTAGAAAATGGATTTTAAATGAAATTCCCCGATTGGGGTGGATCGTAGCACAGCCCACCTCTTGGCGTCTTTTTCAATTCTCGCCAAACGAGTGGCGATAACGTCGCCAATGTTGCAACCTAAACAGATTTTATTTTAATTTTATTATATTAATTTATTTTTTATTATATTTATTTTATTTTATTTACTATTTCTGGCCTTCAAATATCGTTTTTTAATTGAAAAATAATAACAAATATTCAATTAGTAGTCAATGTGGCGATATTTCAAATAAGTCGCCAATAGGTGGGCTCATCTAGGATTTTACTGAGCTATTTTCCTTTCCACCATCTGATTGTGGCCATTTTCAAAATTTGTGCCTTATGTTACTTTTTGTAGCCATCCAAAGTGGCGGTTGTGTGGCGAGTTTTATTTATTTTTTGCTTTTAGGGTTATTAGAAAATGCCATATTTAGCGATTTATCGTCAACTACAAAAAAAAGGAACAACTTGGCATGTATGTCCGCCATGTACTCGATTCTCCTATATGGCATTTCATTTATTTGCATTAAATTTTACTTGTGAAAAGTTAGTTTTTATTACATTAATAGTATAACCTTCATATTTACTTGTATTTTATGATGTATCGGATTAATGTTAACGTGCATTATTTTAGCTCAATTCTTAATGTATAAAAAAAGTAAGAAATTTTCTATAATTCAAATTTATAAATTTTCTTTAGTTACTAATTATTTATTGTCTTACTGTACTTGAAAGATTATCATTGATTTGGTAGCTAATAGAATTTTGTATTTTTTCAGCATTGTATTGACTTTGTTCTATTTGATCTTTGAATAGCTTATAATAGCTTTGAATAGATTACTTATTAACATTCTGATATTGATTATTTTTTTAATTCACTGTTGCAAGAAAAATCAGTTAAGAATATTTAACTGTCTTGCAATGCATATATTCTTTTGATTGAAGATTCTATGATTAAACTCTTGAAAGCATATTTATCTGAGGATTTGATTGTTATTTTTTTTTTTCGTTGTGCAGTCATTGAAAGGTTAGTTTGTAGAATTTCTACAATTAAGAAAATTAGGAGTGAATTTCCGTGTATGTTGGCACCAATAAAATATAATTGGACAGTGTAAAAAAATACTTCAACACAGAGATAAAAATTATTCTCTCCAGTACCTTACTTAGAGATTTTAATTATTCTGAAAAGAATTACTGAAAAATTGATCAGTTTATAAAAATTTTAAACCACAAGTTAGAAGCTGTAAACAAAGCATTATAAAAGTTGTGGTATAATGAAGATGCTTTTATCTTTTGCAGGTCCTACAACCCTCCTGGTCTGGGTCTCTGGGAAAATATGGTTTATATCCAAATAAAAGTTGTGATCATCATGTGGCCAAATATTTCTGTGGATTTTTAAAGAGTTCCATTTCTTCTGATAATGCACCTGGAAAGGTATTTTGGGTATGTTTCCTAAAGAATATGAGGTATGCTTTATAAATAATTTAAAATGCTGTAAACCAAAGATTTGTAAGGCTTTAACTGTACCAAAAAAATAACTGTAATAATTTATTGCAGCTTGATGTTAATTCTCAAGTGGTTCTCCTATATTATGCTCAGAGCCAGTTGAGACAACTTTAGATAAGCTTCAACACTTGATTGATAAATATAAGACTTCCTAGAGGTGTCTGGAATGTGGTAGGTTTTATTGCAATAATGAATCTTTCAATGCACACACAAAAAAAAGGAAAAATTACACCAGGAATAATATGAATCATATGTTTGTACAGAATGCAACAAAGCTGATGCTAATTTATGAAATTTAAATAAACATCTTAATATTGTACATGACATTAAAAAGGTTAAAACTTATTCTTTCAATTCTATGACAAGTTTTAAATTTGGTTAGAATCTGAAATTGTTGGTACTCGCATTTATTTAAAAAAAAAAAAAAAAAAAAAAAAACTGGTAAAAAATATGGGGGGGAAATATCCTATTATTAATGATGTCAATTTTTTTATCCATTATATCTATCAAGGGTAGAGTGAAATGTTAAAATTAAAAATGAAGGGAAAAATGACCTTTCCATATAAGTTGACCCGTTAAGATATGTGTATGTGAACAGAAGAATTTGATATCTGTTATTATTATTCCATTCATAACCATCATATCAGTTACAATAACACTAATTTTCATCCCCTTAAAGATAGTACAAATCTTACTTATTATTAAAGTAAGTTTAATTAAATCTCACTTATTACTTTCTTTTTCTGTTTCAAAACCTGTAAGCTTATTACATGGTGACATAGGATGTTGAGATAATAGAAATTTTCTTCCCATAAACGAAGGCTTTATATCTCCTAAAACTACACAGAATTATTTATTTAAGGTGTCTGTGCAATTTACTACATTCTCCTAAGGATGTCATTCTGTTGCTTGTGTTGTAGAAGCATTAAGGAAAGAGCCATACAATCCTATTTTAATTTTTAAATTGCAAAAGTCAAAAACAATTTTGAACCCTTCACATTTGTATAATTTGCCAAATTATGAAAGTTCTTTTGCATTTATTTTAAAGACTAAAGCACAAAAGGATATGTTAGTTAAGCATCAGATAAAATTCTTTGTATTGATGCAACTTGTGGCACAAACTTTTTATTTTTATCTTTTTTCCCTGCAGGTTCAGGATGAATATTGTCAAGGATATCCAGTTGCACATTTTAAGACAGATAGTTACTGATGACAATAGCATAGTCAAGGTGACTCATGGTCATCTAATGATTGCAAATAAAGTCTTTAATGGACTAAAGCGATTTTTTAAATCCTCACTACTATCAAGAAATACAAAATTTTTACTATATAAAACCTTAATTAGACCAATACTTACCTATGGCTCAGAAACCTGGACCCTGATCAAAGCTGGAGAAAATAAAATAGCCATTTTTGAAAGAAAAATTCTGCGAGCCATTCTTGGTGGGATAGAAAGCAGCAATTTTTGGAGAAGATATAACTTTGAGCTATATAAACTAAATAGAGGCAGATATTATAAAGTACATAAAAATAAATCGGATGAACTGGGCGGCTCATATATTTAAAATGAATGATGATTCCATATTTAAAAAAATTCTTTTACATAAACCTCTAACAAGTAGGAAAAGTTGTAGAACCGAAATGAGACGGATGGAATCAGTGGAGACAGACTTCCTGGGTGTCCAAGAAAGAAACTGACGTGCAAATGTCAAATATAGAATGCGATGGAACAGAATTCAGAGGAAGCACTGGCCCACCCTGGGCTGTTTGGCCAAATATGATAAATGTTAAAAATTCTAAATGTGGTAATGTGATTTATTTCATAGTTTAATAAATTTAATATTGCAAATCATATTGCTACAATATTTCATTTTATATGTTATAAATCTTTAGATCTGTATGTTACTGTCAAAAATATTTTGTCACTATCATCAAATTTAAAAAAAACTTTGGCTATATGATTTGATCATTGATGCATTTAATTTCGTACTAACTACAAAATTCATAAATTTCAATGCTATAGAATCTTTACACTCTTTTTGTTTCTAATCAAAAGAACATTCTTCAATTTTCTTGTATTGTAGAAATACCAAATTTTAATTTTCTTATCATTCCTGTAAATTTAAATTCACATTGGACTTTAATTATAGTTGATATGATATGAAAAATAAAATACTCTAATATTTTGGCCCACTTTGTAATAAGTCAAGATGGGTACCTCATCTTTAATAAACCATTGGTATATAATATTTAATAATTTGCTCAAATCAAATAGCCATTGCCAGATTGTTTTATCACCTAATACAAAACAAATAAATGATTTTAATTGTGATGTTTGTGATTACATCTATTATGTGTATCAGAAAAACAATTTATCATTGACTGAGAATTTCAATATAGTTGCTTTTAGAGCATTAATCTTTGCAAGAATTAAAATTTCTATTTTTAAAAGCTAATTCTGTTTTGAATGTTATATTTTCAGCAGTATGTATCTTATAAATAGTGTGCTTCTTTAAGTAATGATTTTTTTTTTTTAAGAAATGAGAATTGTTCTGTACTCCATTTATATTTTAAACTAATAAAATTCCCAATGATTGGGTTTCAGTGATTCTCTAGTTTTTTTCCCCCTCTTTCTCTCTCTCTCTCTCTTTCTTCTGCTTAAGCTTTTAACTTTTAGTAAATTCCTTGTTTATAATTTCAGTTTCAATAACAATCAAATGTCAATTATTAATTCTGCAAAAAAATAAACAAAAAACACCACTCTTCATTTAGTCAGTGAGATTATAAATGATAATTTTTTCTCACACTATCAGATAATGTTACTTATTGTTTTAAAAATCATGCACATTGTCAACAAACATAATGGGAAATTTCTGTAAGTTTCGTATTTACTATTGCATCTTCATAAAACTGATGTTGATGGAAAGGGATCAATGTAACAGGTTTGTTTAGATAGTTGCATTGATTAACTAGACTAATTAATTAATACCTCAAAGTTTTTGCATTACGCTTATGGTTTATTTTTTAATCAACTGCTCATATGAAAATAGCTGACAATTTTTTTGTAAGTTTCTGATAAAAATTTCTGGACATTTAAAATTTTGAAAAATGGCATGTCTAATATTAAATGAATCCCAACAGCTTTTGATTCTTTGAAAATACATTTCACCAATTTTTCTTTATTCATTTAAGGAACAGAACTTTAGAGAAATAAATTTTGAAATGTAAATGTTTTTTTTTTGTTTTTGTTTTTTACAAAAATGTAAACAGCCTGTATTCAAAAAAAGTGAATTCGTTATTTTAGAGGTTTATTGCAGTTCATTAACCACTGACTGGTCCTTCAGCTGCATTCAGGGAAGAGTTTTGACTTGGGGTGAGTGAATTTTTGTGGAATGCAGATAAACAAGTGCAACGGGGAACGCAGAAGTTAATTTGAAACAAATCTAATGATGAGATAATAAAAATATTAGAAAAAGAAAAAAATAATTAAATTAAAATAAAGATAGAAGACATGATGAATCTTTGGACAGAGCACCTGGACTCTATGGTCCTGTATCTACGAAACCTGATAGTTATTTTATTAGACCTATAAAAAAATTTGCTTTAAACCTGGATATTGTTGAAACCTTTGCTTTCTTTTTATCTGTAAAATATTTTTTTTTTAGTGACATGGTAGAACTCACTCATTCCTCCTTCGCTTAAAAAAAGGAAACTAGGAGTAAAATAATGAAATAGGAAAATGTTTAAAGAGAGAGGTTAATGTCAGGAAGAATCGAACTTGTGAGAAAAAGTTAGAAGGACGGTGACGAACAGGCCGCGCTATAAATGCTTTGAAAGCAATCGAGAGAATTAGTTACAAAAGGAAATGGAGCATGGTAAAGGGGGGGGGGTCTGAAGGATGAGTTATTCTATCTGTAAAGAAACCATTCTGGGGCGTTTTTAATTTTCTGGTAGAGAACCATCGTAATATGGAATTTTTTTAATAGTAGGGTTTTTAATATTTTCAAGATAATCAAAGAAATTTTGTGAGAGTTTAATAATGAAATCTGTAATTATAGAGATTTTGAGGGCGTGTTTAATTTTATCGTTTCGCATGAACTGCCTAACATTAGCAATCTTTTTAAAATTTTTATTTTCAATGACTTCATTTTTTAAAAAATATATTATAATTAACAGAAAGCCCCAGAGAGAACAAGCATAAGTAAGAACTGGACACAGGTGAGATATATAAATGAGCACTATATTTATTGTTAATGAATAGTTTGGAATTACGAGAGATTAACGATTCGAAAAGCGTTGGTGAATTTTTTTTTTTACATATATTATCAACGTGGAGGGAGGGGTGGTCTTTTATCGAGAATTAGTCCGAGATATTGTACTTTATTTTTCCATGGCATAGGAGAATGAAAAGTTTAATTTCCAGGTAGTTTTTAATATTTTGAAAAAGATTATTGCTTTGGTTCTGTAAACATTAATTTGAATTTTTCATTTATTAAGCCTGGAAATATTTTTAAGGGGGAAGAGAATTTGTGAAAGTGTTCGATACTGGAGATGATTGGCCGTGTCGTCAGCATACAGGCTAAATGTTATGTCGCGTTGTTTGTGGTTGTCATTCATATATAATAAGAAAATTACGGGGGCAAGCATTCCTCCTTGGGGGAGGAATCTGTGTTTGCAATTTTTACAATGAAATACGAAGACTTGATTAATGTTTTGGACGGAGCACCTGGATTCTGTGGTTCTACATTTCCACTTGATAGTTATTTTATTTTTAAAAATCCTATGGGATCCCGGGCCAGAGGAAGACCTCGAACTAGATGGCTGGATGATGTGGAAAGAGACCTGAGTGTTCTGAGGATAAGAAATTTGAAGTTCTTAGGTGACCAATTAGGCTACCGAGATATTGCAGAGGAAAAACTTAACTTTTGGTGGGACTTAGCCGATCAGTGCGTCGAGGATAATCGTCTTTTTCTCTTCTTTGTTGTCAGTTTTCTTAGCTAGCATGGTTGCTTCTATTAATTTTGGGAATTCTTTTAGGATTTCTCTTAGCTCTTTAAGGATTTGCAGGGTTTCTAGGAGAGGGGGGAGTTCTTCATTAGCTGGCAAAGTTGACCGTGTTCTGTTTTCGAGGAGATGGGTTGGGGGTCTTGATTTCTTTGATTCTTTTTCGTTATTTCTGCGTAGGAGGGCCTTCCCTTGATTGATGTTAGCTTGGGGAATTTATTGCATCCTTTCCAGGCAGCTGTATGTCCTGTTTCTTTACAGTTTACGCAAACTGGATCTTGGATTTTAACTGTTATGCTGCAGCTTCTGGTTGCGTGTGATCCACCGCATTTAATACACTTGGGTGTTAAAGTCCAATGAAATCGCTTAAATAGTATTAGCAGGAAATGAGGTATGAGGTGCTTGACGAAGTTCAAGTTACTATTGGCTGTCAGGATGCGATAGGAGGTGCAACAGAATTTGGAAAACGCTGCCGGGCAATTTATTACAGATATGAAAAAATTAAAGTTGAATTAAATAAAATAGAAAAACAAAAGGGGTGGTTAAAGCAGATTATTACAGGGTCTTTTAATACGTAAATTAGGAGTGTATTTAGGTATAGCAAGTACTACTTCATTATCGTGAGAATCAAAACTCTTAAAAAATTTAGTGAAAAGTTTTTTATTAAATTTCTTAAGTGGTGGATAGTCAAGATTAACAAGTTTATTAATAAATTCATTTTGCTCAGTTTTTTCGTTAAGAATTTGGATAGTTTTATTGAGTTTATTCATAATTCTCTTGAAGACTGAGTTTCTAGTGTTTTGAAAGACTTTTCTGGTATAATTTCTTTCTTTTCGGAGATAACGAATTTTTGGGTCTATATAATTTTGATTAAATTTCAGTGGTTTCGAGTCAGCCACTTTGGCATCAATAATTATTTTTTAAAAATAGTCAACAATTTCGTCAAGTTGCTCAGGAGTTTGTGGGTCCAAATTTTGATCGAAGCTAGCAGAAGACAGTATTTGTTTAAATTGGTCCAATTAATTGCAACTTTTCTATTGCTGTCTGGGAGTGAGTATTTAAGAAAAAAGCTAAGAAGAATTGGATTATGATTTGAACTGAGTTCAGGGATAGATACTACTACATAAGGGAAAAGAAAGTGTTTAACAGTTGCAAGATCTATTGTACTGGCAGAATAAACATATCTAGTGGGTGAGCAAGGAACTAAAATTTCTAAACCTGCATGCAGTGCAAAAGAATATAATGAGTTACCACGTGCATTATTATTTTGACAACCCCAACTGATATGATGGGATGTTAAAATAGCCACAAATAACTTGATTCGAACAGATTTCTAGCAAGTTTTCAATTTTAAAAGTAAAGAGAGCATTATCAGAACTAGGGGGAAGTAAATAAAAGTAAGAGTAATTGGATCATTTTTCATGTCCAGGGCAACCACCGTGGCTTCAACATAATATAGAGTAGGATCTCATGATGGGGTATACCATTTTTAATCAGAATTGCAGTACCACCACCTGTATTGTCAATCCTGTAACTATAGTATGAGTGGTAATTAGCCAGAAAAATATTTCTTTGCGGTCTAAAGTGAGTTTCTTGAATAAGAATTACATCGGGGTTATACTTATTTACAAAGGACCGAAAATCTTTGATTTTGTTTGAAATGCCTATTGCATTCCAGAAAACAATAAGCAGGCTGTTATACTTGAATGTTATTTTTCAGAAGGATTGACCAGACTAGCAAAAATTTCAGACAGAATTAAAACTTTGACGATTGATGTTTTAGCATTTTAAGTTTTCTAATTTGAATTAAGAGGTTAGGAAATTCATTAAAAAGCTTTTTAATTTCCTTCATGCCCTCAATGAGTTCCTTAAAGTCATTAGAATTCATGAAATTGAGGGTAGAAGAATCATCCTTATCAATATTTTGCTTTTCTCATGGCGCCATCTACCGTGCTTCGGCTGATTTAAAAAGATCAGCGAAAGATGTATTTTCGCGAATGCAGGCCTGGTTATTATTGAAGGTAGCTCTGCGCTGATTAGTAATGTTTTTGCGATTATGTTGGGGGGGGGGGGGATTTGTCTTGGGGAACGCCTCGCATCCTCTGTATGAGGCCCACTTTTGCCACAATTGATATATTTCGGGATTTCAATGCGCTCCTTAATTTCGCAAGCATTGGTCTCATGAGTAACACCGCATTTAAGACAACGTGGCTTGATGTTACAGCAATCTGCACTCTGATGAAAATAATTACATTTAAAACACTGCCTTGTCATGTTGTGAGCACGATATGGCTCAATGGAAACGCGAAGATAAATGATACTATTGACTTTGTAAATACTATTTGTTTCATCATTACGTTCTAGTTAGACTAGAAAAAACGGCAGCGCCCTCTTTGATCTTGTTTGTGTAAGTTGAACTACTTTGATGACTGGAAATCCAAGTTCATTTTTAATGCATGCAAATATTTCTTCTGCTTCATGATCAATAGGGAGACCTTTGATGACTACCTTGACTGGGAGTTTGTTCTTTGATTTTATGATTATGACTAACTATTCGGAAAAATGTTAAGGAATCCATTATTAAATTTATTTTCTGTAGGGCCACAGACTTTTTGAATATCAGCTATCATAGTTTGATATTTGTTAGCGCGCCTAAGCATTATGGGTGGGACTTTAGTGGGCAGAATGTTGGTTTCGAGCAATTATATACTTTGAACCAGTGAAAATCTAATTTTAGTGATAATTTCATGCTGTTTTACGTTTAGTGGAGGATTGAAATTGTTCGTTCACTTGCGCTTTAAGGAAGGTTGGGGGATTTGGAGCTCTATTACATTTTGCATCCTGACAGACAAAAAGAGAAAGATTACCTTGAACTTTCTCCAGTCTTTATATGGCGTCGGCTCGTTTGGCATCTATGTCCAGTAAAGTAGGGTGACCTTGGGGTAGGTTTGGGTTCTTTATCCAATTTTTCATCGCCATATTTAATCCATCAACTTCCATTTGAATGCCAAAAATGGCCATTTCTGTGAAACTTCTCTGTGCACATGTCTGGCAAGCAGGTGCATCCTGAGTATTTAGATCATTTTCCTGACAATCTATTTGCATTCCATCTTGGATATCGGCGCAAAAGCGCTTGCTCCCAGCATCCTCGATATCGCCACCGTTCATGACGGTAGCTAGTGAGAAAATGATTGAAAAAAAAAAATCTAGAAAAATTGACAGAAAATATGAACTTGATCAGAATAGTAGTTTTGGATGGAGAGCCTGGGCGGTCAGCCTATAATCTCCGCTCCCTAAAAAATGCTATTGGAATTTAGCTGTGCAAAACATAATATAACATAATAATGTAGTGCAGAGTAATTTAAAAGTTTTAGTAGCTTGTGAATTAGGAGAGAAAAAAAGAATAAGAGAATAATTAAAAGAAAAAGATAGGCAGAATTACTAAGTTTTATTCATTTTAAACGGGTGTGAGAAATCATCAAATTAAAAAAAAATGTATAAAAAATATTTTGAAAATGGAATTGGAATCATTATAGAGATGTTAATTTCATTGTATTATTTTTCAAATATTAGAAGCAATATAAAAATTTAAATAACTGCAACATTAACCAGACTCAAGAGATTCTTACTTATTTCATTCCATTCTGTTTCATATTAGACTATTTGTAATATAAAATTTTTGATGGAAAATATAGTTAAAATTTTTTGGTACAAATTGCAGAACTACTATGTTAACTAATAACAATGTTATGATTAAAAAATACAGTAGCAACTTTCATGTTGTAAAATGTCATTTGAAATTGACTCCACAAAATCAAAATAATCGAAAAACAGTATCCTACTATCCAAGTATTTACAATATAATTCTTAATGTTTTGTATTATATCAACAGCAAAATTAGTCTTAAAAAGGTATATAATTCTATCTTGGTTTTCATCATACAATATATACCTTGTTTATCTTTTATAAATGTTTATATGAATATAGAGTTTGAATCCGATCTTCATTATGCTGATTAAATTTTTTGTTATCTTGAAAATATTTTAATAAAAACAAGGATAATAATATAAATAATTTTTCCGCATTAACAAACAAATATATATTGACATTTTTTTTTTTTTTTTTTTTTTTTTTACCAATACGCAAGAAATCTACAAAATCTTTGACGGAAAAATGAATTCTGTGACAATTTATTACATAATTTTTTCAAAAATTCCCCAGCACCATAAAAATAATAAAATGGAAGTTCATAATTTTATATACTAATTTCAAAAAATTTTTAAAGAAAAAAATATATTAACTTAAATATTTTTTTACCAAAAGATTTCAAAAACACTTTAACATTACCATCCTCATCTCGAGGTGTCTTGAAATAAGGTGATTTGAACGACAGATTTAAGCAAATGTCAACACCTTAATTTTTGAAATACTAGTCATCTTTACTTAAAGATGAATCCCATCAAAATCAAAAATGAATTAGATAGGTATATAATAAAGGCGTCTACGAAACACCATGACGCTTGCAGGTTAAAAATGTTTCATGCGCACTACATATACGCAGTCTTTTCTTTCAAATTTAACAATCATGTCACTAAAATTGTTCCAGGAGTAGGAAATGTTTGATTGTCCTACGCTGCTCAAAGAATTCGAACTACACTTCTTTTCAATAATGTTTGTATATAGTTACTAATATACGACAACTGTATACTGCATTAAGGTAGTAAAACTTCCGAAAAAATATTTGATTTTTTTTTTCTAAAATAGTGGTTTATTTAGTAGGACGTAAAAGATAAATATATTGCCTTGTCATATCACATGACATACATGAACATATTTACATGTTCTCTATAGATCATAGTTTTCTAGACTCTACGATCATTATGGCATAAGAATTGAGAACTAGAACAGCAATGGAGAATGTCTTGTTTTCGATTTCTTAAAATATAATGCCTTTGTTCTTATATTCAATGACACAGAGTGCTAAATTTTCTGAGGAGAAAAATTGATTTGTGTGCTACAACTTTCAAATAGCACTACTTTGAAAAAGAGTAAATCCGCAGAGAATGGAAATAGAGATTTTATTGACGGATATTGAACACAGTAAAATGTTTACATGACAGCAAAGCTGGGATACTAAAATATCAGAATCTTAAAAATTACTTCCATATCCGAGTAAACTTCTAAAATGTTAAAAGAGAAATTCGGCCAACGATTGAAAACGTCTTGGCACGCCTATTTTTTTAGGTATTGAATATTCCTAATTGAACATAATGATTACTTGTCATATCACGTCACGTACATAAAACTATTTCCTTGTTCGCTTTAGGTATTTGTTTTCTACATTCTACGTGCGTTGTGAAACAAGAATTGAAAACTAGAATTTCAATGATGAATATTTTATTTTTCATTTCTTATAATATACTGCCGTTGTTCTCATTTTTTTTCAAGGTCACAGAGTGCGAAATTTTATTATCAGAAAAATTAGTTGTGCGCTAAAACTATCAAACAGCACTACTTTCAGCAAGCGTAAAACCATAAAGAAGGGAAATAGAGGTTTTATTCACAGATGTAATAAAGACAACGCATTTAACACTGCATTGCACTTAGACTAGTGCGCCATCATTCTTGGAAAATGGAATTAAAAGGAAATGCATCACTCAGGGTCTGTCCCAGAGAAAAGGAAACTAATCTCTGCTGTCGCGAAAACGATGTAAATAATTATTAGGTATTTAGTCTAGTTTTATTTCGTTTTCCATATTAAACTTAATATTATTATAAAATCATGATGTATTGCTTTGTTACTTATAAAAATAAAACCATGCAATTCTGAAATAATAATTTCTCATTTATTTATCATTTCATTAATACATAAATGAAATGACGAAAAGTTTTACAGAAGCTACGAACATCATTAAAAAATTGTCGCTATTAAAAAAGATCAAAATATTTTAACTGTCGTCAAGAAAAATTAACTATTAATGATATCAGACAAACTTTATTTATTGTATGCAATAACACAATCATGAATGTTTTAAATTTTATCACTAAAATCAACAAGTTAAAAAATAATTAGAAACAAATAAAATGAAATTCTGCTCTCGTAAATTTCGAATTATCATGCGAGAGCATTATTTTTTAAGTCACGTGGTATCACGTGGAAAACGTCATGTTATCACCTGACTCATATTTCACAATCACCAACATTTAAAAAAGTCCGATGATTCGATGGTTCAATCGAGATCTAAAAATTTTTTCTCAAGGCCAGAATTATTTTTTTCATGAAAAATTCGTTTAAACCGGTTTTAAACAATCACATGACAATCAGATTACTCAAGGTTTAGGAAACGATTTTTTTTTTTTTTTTTTTTCCATCTCACAATCGTTCTAGTTCAAAAAATTTTTCTCGAGGCCAGAAGTATATTTTTTTCCTCCAAAAATCCGACATAAACTGGTTTGAAATAATAACTTGATTACTGCGTTGCACAATCATCGAATTTTAGAAGAGAGATAATTTTTTTCACCTCAAAATCGCTTGAGCTCCAATACATGTTTTTCAGCTAGGAAAATGGAAAATAAAAAAAAATTATATATAACTTTTGATATCTGCTCTTGCTGTTTTGTGTTCATTTCCATTTTGTTCTCTAGGTTTTCTCGCAGAGGCGGCGGCAAAGATTTGTCGACGCGGGGTGCAAGACAAATCCGGCAGGGGGGCAAGCACGATATTTTTAATTTGGCTTCAAAATACCTCATAATAATAAATTTTACATTTAATTAAAGAAAATCAAGTATTATTTAGCTTTTTTTATTCAGAATGCTAATCATTTCTTTCATTGTTAAAACTGTATAACGGTATTTGTAAAAATAAATATTCTCAGTTTCTTTTACTGACCATCGAAAAATTGTCAATATTAGAATCTATCCCTTTATAAGACTCTTGAGACTTCTCTGAGATCTAATTTTTTCTCTGAACTTCTCTGAGATCTAATTTTAGAAAAAATATGGTTATATTCGATTTTAGATTGTAGAATATAGACAGAAAAACAGACTACGCCACAATGACGTGTCATGCTAAATGAGCAAATCACTCTTACTATTTTATATCAGAAGCTATATAAAATGAATGTTGAAACAAACAGTTTTATAATAAAATCTTTTTTAGACATGCAGAATAATAGATAAAAAAATATTCGATGTTTCTGCCAAAAAATCGATTTTTCTTCTTAGTCCATTACTTAAAACATTTGTTAAGTAAGGATTCAACAACGAGGTGGAATTTAGATGCGTTTCAAATCCGAGGAGAATAAGTACGCGTACTCAACGAGTTTACTATAGTCCGGATACGAACAATTTAGAATGCGGAAAAGATGCACTGATGTTGTTTCTTAAAAAGGCTGGAGAAAATATATGTATAAACTTACCATTTTATCTAAGACATGAAAAATGGACTGCTTAAACATTAGATCCCACATTATTTATTTTTCGATATATATTTCACTATCCAATATTATATATTAAAAAATCAAAGCATTTTATTAAAAAGACAATTAAATCTCGAATATGAATTCCCCTATTTTCATTTTTAGGCATGTGTTTCTATAGCTAAGTACTTTTTTAATTCGAAGTTATTCAAGCTAATATTCCTTTGAAAAAGTGAGTTTTATCCCCTCATTTGCATGCATTAGTTATTCTTAACTCCTTCGTGTACAATGACGAGTCTGACTCGTATATGGAATAAGTAGATTTTTAATTTTAAAACTGAAATTAAGTGAAAGTATTAAGTAATTTAAAATGCAAAATCACTTGAAAATGCATCATTGCCTCAAATGCCCTTATATTATTCTAGGGAATAAAAATAATAATTATTGTCCGAAATAAGATCTGCAATATAATTAGGAAGTTACGTAAATTTGTATTTCAAAGGGTTAATGTGTTATTTATGAATATTCTATGAATAACTATTTTAATCATCTTTTTATCAAGACATCTTTATTCAAAAATGTAGAAGCATCTGAAATTATATAGTTTTTGCCGCGAATAGTAAATGAAAGAACATGAAATAAAAACGATACGTTCCCCGATTACATAGCCATAATACTGAATACAGAGTCTGAAGAATTTGGGAAGTAATTTATTTAACAAATTTAGTGTATACTTGGATAAACTCTTTCAGTGTAGCTAACAAGCTACCATACCACAAATATGTTTTTTTTTTTTTTTTTGTCGTCATTTGCAGTCGGTAATATTCCTTTAGTGTAATAATTGTAGCCTAATAAATTAGATTGTAAAAGAAACTGTTAACTATTTTACTGTTAAATAAACTTAATTAATAATTATAAAACTTACTTACTCCAGTGATTTATAATGAGTTCGCGTAATTTGGCTATAGCAAAATAATTCTTTTTTTAGCATATTCACAAGAATGTCAAAAGAAAGGAGTGTTTTATTAAATTTAGTTTAACGAAAGTGTAGATTTCAGTCACACTATTCTCATAGTGAAATGAATAAAATAAATTTATTAATTCGTTAAAAAGGAAGAAAGAATTAGACGACGATTAACCTTAGAACTTGAATTTGAATAATGCATTAGGGAAAACAACTCCATCTTTCTATTCATAAATAATATAAAAACATCAATTTTTCTAAAAATTCCATTGGCAGGTACCAAAGTGCCCGATGAAAACGATTTCCCCCCCCCCCCATAATCTATGATAAAAACTTAGTCAGAGGACAAAGATTAGTCGGGAAAAATGTGAAGTCTTATTCACTTGCCAGCTTATTGATTATTCTGCTAAATATAGCATAAATAATATGCTGAATGAACATTATAATATTTAAATCAGATGACTGAGAATTTGAACTTAATGTCGTCGACATCTATCTTATTGAATTCTTAGTCGACCGAACAACATATTTTGACAAAATACGGCATGTCGGATGCCTTATTCACATGCCACCTTGTAGGTTATATTTCAAAGAATAGTGCAAAAATAAAATTGGATGAACGGCATTTGAATCAAATGTATGAAAATTTGTGGATATAGTCTTCGACATTCATCGCATTCAGTTCACAGGAGGCCACAAAAAAATTGTCGGCAGAATGCGATATCTTATTCACTTGTCGGGTATATTGCCAAATCTAGTGGAAATTATAAGCTAATTGAACGACATTTCAATCAAATGTCTGAAAATCTACAGACTTAATGTCATCGACACTAACCGCATTGAAATCATAGTTGGCCGACCAAAAATTACCAGCAAAATGAGACTATCACCTTATAGATATCTTATTCACTTGTTACCTTGTCTGTTATATTGCCAAAGTAGTACAAATTATAAGCTTAATGAAAGACAATTTAATCAGATAACTGAATATTTGCGAACTTAACATCTTCCGCGTGCACTGCATTCAGTCGATATATCAAAAATTGTTCGCAAAACACGGCATATTTATTCACCTACCACCCTATCGATTATTTTGCCAAATATAGTCAAAACACTTTAACCGTTACTTTGATATTTCGACTATTTACAATATATTAACTTTAAGGTGGTTTTTAAAAAATTCCATTCAATAATACGCAAATCTCTACTACCATCCTGAATTGGTGTACATTTTCATTGATGAAACTCTCAATCTCTCGACAACGGGGGGGGGGGCACGAGGCTGCCGATAAGGGGGCAATTGCTCCCTTGACAGCCTGCTACCGCCGCCTCTGCTTTCTCGGTCCAAAACTTCTTAGGACTCTGCCTTTTGTTGGCCAGACAGGCGAATCGAGTACATGGTGGATATTTGAGCCAAGTTGTAACTTTTATTGACGATAAGTCTCCAAATGTGACAACTTGCTTTATTATTTTCCAAGAACCCTAAACTCGAAAAATGAAATGGATGTCTCAAAAGCGACAAATCGCCAATTTTCTTTTGAGGTCTCAAAAACCTCCAACCAAGACAGCGTCATATTCTCACATGATAAAATGCTCATACAACACTATCATGATATTTACAATATACTTATAAATGTATATTTTTTACTTACAGCAATATCTCTATATTAATAAATAATCTTAATCGAATATTAATATTGCTATTTAAAAATTCTTTACCTTGAACATATAACAATAAAAATTAATATAATATTAAAAATAATTCTTTTCAAATGAAATAGCTAAATTTCTATTCATAATATTTCAAATCAACTTTGATACAATGCATAAGAAATCTGTCAAAATAGAGTAATACAATTTTCTGCCTACACGTTAATGAATACAATGTCTAATTATTTGACAGATTATTTTAAAATTCTTCAACAGTAAAATAATAATAAGATGATAGTCTATTATTTTGCAAGTAAACACATTAAAACAAATTTTTAAAGAAATAATTCAATAAATTATGAGGGATAAAATCTCTCAAAACCGTTTTAAAGTTAAAGTGATATGGAAAGGGGCAAGGAATAGGAAAAGAAAATGGGAAAAACAAACTTTTGAACTTTAATGATACGGAAGTCGCTAATGCACACATTACCTAGTTAAAATGCCGAAAAATTGATTATGCACTTTAACGGTGCAAATAGAGCCTCTATAACGATGAGAAAGACTGATCTTCAATCATAGGAATGCAAGCATTTTAGATGGCTATACGATTTCGGATTTCTTGTCTTGGTGAGTGAGGCGCTGCGATAGCTTATCCTGCAGTACTTGAGTGAAACCCATGATTCTTTTCCTTTGAGTTTCAAACATGAAGACAGAGCCTTAATTCTCTTGGCACTAATGGAAACATGTAACACTATATTTTACGTAGTAAATAACGTAGTAAATTGTAAATAACGTAGTAAATTTCCAATAAAAATTACGTAGTAAATTGTAACGTCATTTTTATTGGAAAATACAAATTCGACGGATTGTACGTCACTCTGACGCATGTAAATGGAATAAATTCCTGCTCTTACAGCAATGATGTAAGCACTGTTCTTTCATCTCAATTTTAGAAAAGATTACCTCTCATGGGTTGATTTCTTTTGTATCAAATCATTATATTTTAAATTTTGTTGAACCTTAAGAAAAGAAAAACTTTTCGTATTTGAGTTTTTTAAAGATTTCTAAAGAAATTGCGATATTTTTATTCCGGCATTGTGAATATTATTTTACGCCTAAGAGCATGAAATCGCATCTTCGTAATACCAATCTTTTAGGAATTTCTTCAGATTTAAATTTTCGTAAAATCTGGCTCATTTGTGAAGGATTAAATTTTTTAATAGATTTTATATATATTTATTTAAACAGTAGACGATACATTATTCTGTATATTTTATTATTTCATGTTTTGTAAATGAAATGTGAAATGACACGTTATCCACAAAAATAGCTAAAATTCAATGTTTTCCACATGTTAAATATATTATGTATATTAATTTGTGTGTCTATTCATTAAGATATTCGAAACGATTATAAAATATAACCAGAAGCAGCCGCAGTGCGCCAACTGTGGATTGCACATAAATTATTACTCTATGATTATTATTAAACGTCCATTACGCATATACCAACCGTCGTTGCTGCAAAGAAAAAACGGGTCAAGTCTTCCGTCTCGACCGAAATCCGTTTTCAGAAAAATTTATATTTCTATCGCCTTCATAGAGACAAACAGAAATTCATTTGAAATTATGTTTCGCGGAGATTGAAATGAGATTCGAAGTAAGAATTAGCAAAAAAATATACCATGCTGACGTGATGGAAATGGAACAAATTCACGTAATTCTGAAATAACGTATTTCTGACTTACTTTTCCATTTCTTTAATACATTAATAAAATTTCAAACATCTTATAAATTATTAATTTAAGTTTACGGTCATTTGATTAAATTTGCTTATTTTATGTATAGCATGAATATTTTAATTTTTATCTAAACAAATTTACAAGTTAAAGATTAATAAAACTGTAAAAAGTGTTGTTAAAATGGAATTGAAAATAATATAAAGACGATATTATATTCATAGTATTATTTCTTAAATATCAGAAGTAATATATGTGATACCGCTAAATAAACGTAAAATTAGCCAGACTGTAGAGATTCTTCTTTCTATTCCTTTTCAGAACAAACATTTTGCATTATAAAATAGTTTGCATAGGATAGGAATGCGTATTTAATACTCATTGCATACAAAAATGTTTAGAAGACATAAAATGGCAACAATTTTAATGTTATCAAATTTCATTTCCAACTAACCTTATAAAATTAAAAAAGGAAGTAAACCCGTATTTTTTTCTCGATCATTACTGCTGTTATTGGTGAATATTTTCAATTGTAAGGTTTTGCGACATAACTTTATTAGCTTAAAAAAATTCAGCACCACTATCAAAATTTTTTGCACAAATTTTGGTATTTATA
>JAPMOR010059478.1:7231-19865 GCA_026543865.1 Argiope aurantia
TATCAAGTGAATCTTCATCCTCAGATGGATGGAGCTTAAAATCTGGGTTGGTTAGCGTGTCACCAAAAATTGTGGTTAAATCCTTATGGACTACATTTTGATTCGCTAATCCCAAAGCGACTGAATTCCGTAGATTCGATTTTTTAAATTTTACGGAAAGATCTTTTTGCGAAAGTCCACGTTTCGCGAGTTTCAGTGTCAGTGAGGTCTGAGATTTATTCTTACGGGCTTTTCTATATGTATCGGGATCTTGTTTAGAAGAATCTGGAGCATTTTTGTTTGAGCTATCAGAATCTGATTCTGATGTTTTTTCTGGAGGCTTTGATGTCGAATTCTGTTTCTTGCAGTTGGCACAAGAACAGTTTGAGCAAAAGGATTTTTTAACAACGGAAGAATAGCTTATTCCAGGAGTAGGAGTCTGCTTTTCAACCCTACGCCTTGCTTCTGGATATGTTAAATCTTCTTTTATTTTAATGGTAATAATTTCTTTCTCTAGTTTCCAGCGCGAGCAAGTTCGAGAGTAAGAGGGATGGTCGCCATCACAGTTCACACACTTTTCTTGTGCGGTACACTGTTGGCTATCATGCCCTTTTTCGGCACAACGGGCGCAAGTGACTGTCCCGCGGCAATTAACCTTCGAATGGCCAAAACGCTGGCATTGGAAACACCTTAATGGATTTGGAATGTATTGGCGAACTGGAAGCTTTATGTAACCTGCATATATGGATTCCGGTAATTTGGGACTGTGAAAGGTGAGTATATAATGTTTTGTCGGTAAGAGCTGGCCATCTCGTCGAATTGTAATTTGGCGAACATTAGTCACACCTTGCTTCTTTAATTCTGAACTTATTTCCTCTAAAGGAACGTTATACAGTTCTCCGCAAGTTATGACACCTTTGGAGAAGTTGAGCGATGTGTGAGGACTTACAGAAACAGGTATGGTGGCTAGAGCTTTCAGTTTGAGGATATTTTGAGCCTGTTTTTTGGTATCGACTTCTACTAGTAAGTCACCAGAACGCATTTTTCTTATCAAGATTACCTCACCGACGGTAGCTGCGACAGCTTTTTGGACAAGGAATGGTGAAACGGAATTGAAAGTTTCTTGTGATTCAGAAACACGCTTAATGACAAAAAATTTATCAAAATATTGAGAAGTGGTGTCAGAAAATTTGATAACTTTACGCCCACTGAAGGGACCACGTTTGGAAGAGCCCATACGACATTGAAAGAGATTCGGGCCCGACGGCACCGCCCACCACGGAGCCCAACAAGGGAAGGCAATTACCGGCTCTGGTCATTCCCAGCCTCGGCATCCACCCTAGTGCTAATCGGTACCTATACGCTGGGAGTTACCCCCGGGGACAGTGACCACCCTTAACGCCAAGCCCAAGGAGTAACCCCTTCGCTTGATCCCTAGCAAACTAACCACTCAGGTGGATAGCGACAAGCCGATTGATACACCGGGGACCACAGTGCACCACCCGTCTAATGGGTCGCCACGCACGGCAAACACGGGGGGGTATTTGCTGTCCATGAGAAGCAGGAAGCAAACAGAGCGGCGACAGCTTCTCATGGAGAGCTCCCTCGCCTACCCTCGAGGGAAAGAAAAAAAAAAGGAGACAGCAGAAGGCGCAGAAGAGAGTAAACCTAAAGGGAGTAAAGATCCCTGGGTACCTCGGGATTGGGACACCCGTACTCACCTATAGTAGGTGAGCCCCTGAGGGGACGGTTTTTGGGAGTGATTCTCGATCGGAAACTCACCTTCCTTCCGCATATATTATATTTGCGGAAGAAGTGTGAGAAATCATTAAATATTCTAAAAGTTCTCTCAAAAACATCTTGGGGTGCCGATCGAACCTCCCTTCTCCGTATTTACCAGGCAATAATTCTCTCCCGGATAGATTATGGGTGTATGTTGTATGGTTCCGCCCGCTCATCTGTTTTGCGGCGACTGGATACTGTCCATCATTCTGCATTACGCATTTGCTCTGGTGCGTTTCGTACATCTCCAGTTGAAAGCCTATATGTTATATGTCACCAACTACCACTTTGCTTAAGACGAAAGAAAATGTCTGCCTTATTTTATTTCCGTACAAAATCTGTTCCCAAACATCCATTAAGCGATATTTCCTTGCCAGTCGGTCTTCGTCGACTTTATAATGCCCGCCCCTCTCACGTCCTTCCATTTTGTGAGAGAGCCAGATTGCTCCTGCATGACTCGGATCTTAATACTGTTCGTGTTAAGGCTGTTGACTTTTTTACTTTCCCCCCTTGGGATATCCCACAGTTTTCGTTCTTGAATCCTTTCATGGGTTTTGACAAATCATTAACTGCACCTTTTGTTTTCCAACAGCTCTTTTTATATCATCGCTATCGGTATTCTTCTTTTGTGCCTATCTTTACGGATGGTTCGAAATCCGATGGATATGTTGGTTGTGGAATTGTTGTTACATCTGCAACACTGAGCCACCGTCTTCACAGTTGCTGCTGAGTTTTTACTGCTGAGTTATTGGCAATTTTCTGTGCTCTTCAGAAAATTTCAACTTCTACTCAGCGTAAATTTATTATTTACACCGATAGCATGAGTGCTCTGGATACACTATCGCATTACCACAATCGAATGCATCCGATTGCTATTAAAATTTTATTTACCTTGCGACTTTTAAAAAATGATGGGTTAAATATTATTTTCTGTTGGGTACCGAGTCATGTCGGCATCTTGGGGAATGAGAAGGCGGACTTGGCCGCAAAATCTGCAACGACTTTTTTAAGCATGGGAATTCCCTTTAGCGACATTAAAAGATCCATCTATTACCACATCTGTTTTAACTGGCAAAAGTCATGGGATCTACAGATCCACAATAAATTACATCTTATAAAAACGGACGTTGTTTCTTGGCCTGTTCATCCTATACGGCAAATGGATGTTAAATTAACTCGTCTCCGTATAGGGCATACGCGCTTCACCCATAAACATCTCATATTTGGGGAAAATGCGCCTATGTGCAACAGCTGCCAAGTTGATTTTACTGTTCACCATATCTTAATTGAATGTCCTGTTTTTAATTCTTATCGTGCTTGTTTTTTTAACTCGTCTTCAACATTACAAGACTTGGTGGGTGAAAAATACCACCCAAATATTTTTAAATTCTTAAGAGCTATTGGCTTTTTTACTTACATATAATTTTCTATAATTCTATTTTGTGTTGAACATTTTTTTTGTGTGTGTATTCTTGTTCGTTCTTCATAGTTTCAGATTTTCATGAACCATGTTTTTAAATGTTCAGATGCTAAGATCACTTTTTGCACTATTCAATTGTATCTTTTCACACTTATACTAATTTAACAAATGAGTGTTTTAAATATCATTTTATAATTTTACCATCTGATTGGCGCAGTATGGCCAAATGTGGCTTTTGCGCCAATAAACCACACAAACCAACCAACCAACCTTTTACCTTCGGTTTTAGAGGTAATTTACCAATATTTTTAAAACACTTTTTATCTCGTAGAACGTTTCGTGTTCGCATGAGTAATTTTTATTCTGATAATTTTATCCAGGCTGAGGGAGTCCCGCAAGGAAGCGTCCTCAGCGTCACACTATTTACCCTTCATATTAGTCAGATTTTAAATATCTTGCCACCATCTGTTCATGGAAGTGTTTATGTTGATGACCTTCAAATTTCTTGTCAAGGTCAAAACATGTCGTTAATTAAGAGACAGCTGCAGAACGCAGTTAACAAGTTGGTAATGTGGTGCGATAATAATGGGCACACTATATCTGCCGATAAAAGTCGGTGCATCCATTTCTGCAGGAAAAGAAATATTCACCTCGATCCAAACATTCATATTCAAAATATTCCTATTCCTGTTTCTAAAGAAGTATGTCTTTTGGGAGTGATTTTCGATCACAAGCTCACCTTCTTTCCACATGTTTTACACTTGAAGAAGAAATGTGAAAAATCTATAAATATTTTAAGTGCTCTCCAAGACATCGTGGGGAGCCGATCGAACCTCCCTTCTTCGTATTTATGAGGCAGTCATTCTTTCTCGTCTAGATTATGGATGCATGGTGTATGGATCTACTCGACCTAGTGTTTTATACAGGCTGGATACCATTCATCATAGCGCTCTACGAATCTCTTCAGGAGCCTTTAGAACTTCACCCGTAGAAAGTCTGTATAATATTTGTCACCAGCTACCTCTTGATTTAAGACGGAAAAAAATATCTATATTATATTTTTTCCGTGTGCAGACTGTACCGAACCATCCTTTATGTAAAATTGATCTTCTGGCTAATCTTCGAAGAATTTATGACGCTCGACCCTATCATGTTCTTCCATTTTGTGAGCGAGTCAAAATGCTTCTGCATGACTTGGGCCTTAACGCTGTTAATATCAAATCTGTTGATTACTTTTGCATTCCTCCCTGGGATGTTCCGCAATTTTCATTCTTGAATCCATTTTATAAATTTGATAAATCTGTCACTCCGCCTGTGGTTTTCCAGCAACTATTTTCTAGCCATCGCTGTTTGTACTCTTCCCACCTACCATTTTTCACAGATGGCTCAAAATCGGAGGAATATGTTGGTTGTGGTATTGTCACTCCGTCTCATACTTTGAGCTATCGGCTGCACAAATATAACTCTGTGTATACCGCTGAGTTAGTGGCCATTTCCTATGCTCTTCAGGAAATATCGCCTGCTACTCAGCATAATGTAATTATTTATACAGACAGCATGAGCGCTTTAGAAACTCTATCTCACTATAACAATCGAATGCACCCAGAGGCTGTCAAAATTTTATACTATTTACAACAACTTCAGAAAGAGGGTTGTAATATTACCTTTTGTTGGGTGCCGAGTCATGTAGGCATTTCTGGCAACGAAGCGGCAGACTCAGCTGCGAAATCTGCTTCATCTTTTTTGACACAAGATCTTCCCTACTGCGATATCTAGAAAACTCTTATTAGCTGCCTTAATTCCACTTGGCAAGAAAAATGGGATAAACAAATACATGATAAATTGTATGTCATTAAACCTTCCATTGATGTCTGGCCTGCTCTACCTATACGAGAGTTAGACGTCAAACTAACTCGTCTCCGTATAGGACATACTCGCTTTACTCACCGCCATCTTCTCCTTGGCGAGAGACCACCAGTCTGTCCTCGATGTAGTGTTGATTTTAGCATAGTTCATATTTTGGTTGAATGTAGTTCATTTAATAATCATCATTTTTATTTTAATTCGTTGTCTGTAAATTTGCGAGACTTGGTGGGCGAAAAACACCATCCAAATATTTTTAACTTTTTAAAATCCATTTGTTTTTATACTCGGAATTAACACATTTCACTTTTCAATGTTTTTTGTTTTTACTTTGTGTATAGTGATATTTAAGGAGCTTTATCTTTGTACAATTGTTTTGTATATTTTATAAAACATGTATCTTTTGGTTTTAAATTTTACCATTTGATTGGCGCAGCATAGCCAAACATGGCTCTTGCGCCAATAAACAACAACAACCAACTAACCAACCGGATATAGATTTGAAGTGAAGATACAGACACCACCAGAACTCCGAGATCCTGTGTCTGTATCTTTCCTAGTACAGTTATAACCGCGCAATTTTAATGGAATATTGGGTGTTAAGAATGTTTCTTGAACACCTAAACAAACTGGATGAAATTTGTTTAATATTGTCTTGATGTCTGGAAGTTTGGAACGAATGCCGCGACAATTCCAAGAAAGGAAGGTACCCATTAAGAAATAGAATTTGGCGGAGAACGATTACAGGCATTAGTTGGAGTTGCTTGGATTTCGCAACTCATCTCCAGGTCATCTTCATCCTCTGATGGATGCAATGTAATATCTGGGCTATTTAAAGTGCCACCAAAAATGGATGGCAAGTCCTTGTGGACAACACCTTTTTTCGCTAGCCCCAAGGCGACAGAACTTTTTGAAGATCTTTTAAGTTTCAATGGGAGTTCCGATTTTGAGATGCCATTTTTTGCAAGCTTTAGCTTCAGCGAGTTCTTTGTTTTTTTCCCTGGTGCTCTTTTTGATTTCGGGGGTTCTAATTCTGGAATTAGAGTCTGATTCTGACGAATCTATAAAAAGTAATCCGATATTTTTTTAGGGCTATTAGTTTTAACTGTTCGTTTCAAGCAATTTGCACAAGAACAATTTGAGCAAAAATTTTTCTGTACAGCCGAGGCATAACTGACACCAGGTGTAGGGGTCTGAGATTTAATTTTACGTCTGGCTTCAGGATACGTTATATTTTCTTTTATTTTTAAAGTTGTGACCTGTTTTTCTAAGTGCCAGCGTGGGCAAGATCGAGCATACGAAGGGTGATCTCCGCCGCAGTTCACGCCCTTTTCTTTTGCGTTGCACTGCTGGCTATCATGCCCTTTCTCAGCACAACGGGCACAAGTTAGTGTCCCGCGGCAATTAACTTTCGAGTGGCCAAATCGCTGGCACTGAAAGCACCTCAATGGATTTGGTATAAATTGGCGAACTGGTAACTTGATATACCCAGCATAAATATATTCAGGTAGTTTAGGATTATGGAAAGTGAGTACGGAATGTTTTGTGGGGAGGAGTTGCCCATCACGTCGAATTGATATTTGCCGAACATGAGTCACTCCTTGCTTTTTAAGTTCAGCAGATGTCTCTTCAAGTGGAACATTAAATAATTCTCCGCAGGTTATAACGCCTTTGGAGAAGTTGAGAGATGAGTGAGGACTCACCGATATCGGTATATTAGCAAGAGATTTCAATTTCATAAGTTGTTGGGATTGTTTTTTGGAATCTATCTCCAACAACAAGTCACCAGAACGCATTTTTTTTACAGATTTAACCTCGCCGACGGTCGCAAAAATTGCTTTTTGAACTAGGAAAGGAGATACGTTATGAAAAGTTTCATTTCTTTCAGATATTCGTTTTATTATAAAAAAGGTATCAAAATGATCAATATTGGGAATTTTGAATACTTTACGCCCACTGAAGGGAGATTTGTGTGAGGAGCCCATACGATATTGATGGGGATTCGGGCCCGACGGCACCACCTACCACGGAGTCCAACAAGGGAAGGCAATTACCGGCTCTGGTCTTTTCCAGCCTCGGCATACACCTTAGTGCTAGCCGGAACCTATACGCTGGGAGTTACCCCCGGGGACAGTGACCACCCTTAACGCCAAGCCCAAGGAGTAACCCCTTCGCTTGATCCCTAGCAGACTAACAACTTTGGTTGATAGCTACCGGCCGATTGATACACCGGGGACCACAGTGCACCACCCGTCTAATGGGTCGCCACGCACGGCAAACACGTGGGGGTATTTGCTGTCCATGAGAAGCAGGAAGCAAACAGAGCGGCGACAGCTTCTCATGGAGAGCTCCCTCGCCTACCCTCGAGGGAAAGAAGAGTGACAGCTAAAAGCAGAAGACGGAGGGGAGAGTAAACATAAAGGGAGTAAAGATCCCTGGGTACCTCGGGATTGGGACACCCGTACTCACCTAAAGAAGGAGAGCCCCTGAGGGGTAGATCTATTACAGATAACTGCTGATAAATTCTGACGTATAATTTGGCAATTTAATCCTCTTTCATAAGAGGATTAAATTGTAAGGGGAGATAGCATTCTTTGAAACTAGTACAAATTTAAATATCTCTGTTAAAAATAAATTCGCTTCTTAAGAAATATAATTAATCTATAGAGAACAAACTGCAATTTAATTTTTTCCCGACTATGAATATATTAATTAAATTTGAAACAAACGCCACTTTTTTTCCCCATTTATTACTAAGATATTTAATCATTAAGGCTAAAATCAAGTTTTAACTTAATGCTATAAAAATTAAACCACTGAATTTTTGATAGATTCATTTTTTTTTCGACATTCCTCTAAATCCATATTTTAAATTAAATTTTACAGCTATGCGCACATATTTTTAAAAATTCAATGGAAAAAATCGAAGTTAAATTTGTAGAAAAGATAAACTTTAAAAATCTACAATTTTGGATGTGTCTACGATTGACTCTTGATCACTTCAGATGCCAGGGAACGCGAATACTACAAAAAGCTACAAGTCAGTATAATAAAAAATAGAACATCTGCGCTAGAAAATCGGGATTTCTTTTTTGACAATTTCAGTCTGAATGCAGCTTACAACAGCATATCAATCAACTAGAGTTTAGAAAGTCCACTTCCGACAAACTTAAAAGTATTAAAGGACATACCAAGTCATTTCTCCAAAACGCAATATAAACTAGCGCCAGATGGACCTCATATAAATGCATTTTAACCTTTTCTAGGGCCGTGGGAAGTATGCTTCCCACCAAATTTATCAATCTTTGTATGAAAATATGTAAGCTGGCAAAAGTTCTGACAAATTTTTTTAGAAAGACAGAAACTTAGATGCTTTGTCTCACACAAAATGATGCGTCTGGATTTGTTTCTTAATTATTAATTAACCAAATTAAATTTATCTAAGTTAAATGAATCCATTTTCTTATTCTAATTTCAAGCCTAAAAATATTTAAACATGGCTAGAACAAAATTGCCCTTTCAAGGGTTAAATAAGCATGTTATCATGTTTGCGTAATCCTTTTTTTAAATTTGTCTTATGCCTAATTCCACTTGCATTCAATAAGGAATCCATTTTAAGTCATTTATGTCACATGCGAATCTACAATCTTGATCAATATTAACCTTTACTTCCAATTACTTTAACCCACTTTGTAAGAATTTCGAAAATACCCGTTCATCTTACTATAAATATACAACAAAAAGTTTCCAAATAAATGAAAGTCGAGACTTGGGGTTTTAAAAAACTGTACACCAAGTAGGTTTTAATCTAGGAGAATAAGAGAGGGGTTACAGTTCTTATGAAATATTATCGCTCATCTGTGGACAAGAAACAACTCTTTCAATCAGAATTGCAATCCGGATATCAAAACTTAATGCTCAATATAAATCGGTTTTATTCCAGAAATATGTTTCAGCTAATAAAACCATATACATATTGAGAGCTTTCATTTCCGAGAGATTTTCGTTACTTAAGTAATATACGCCGCCAACGTGCGAATGAAACCGGAATAATCATAATACTCACCCAAGAAAATTCAGATCATGGAGTTCCTTCCCAATCGGAATTCACACAGCAGATTTGCCAAAATTATCATCAGGGCAGATTTTTATTCCTCCTATACAATAACGCAACCTACCTCCTCTGAAATGCAATTCACAGTGAACAAGTATGCCAATGCAGCAACAAAATATTCCATTCAAATTTACTTCTACTCTAAAAGCGGAAATGATCGAGGTATTATTTCTGCCATTAAAAAAGGAAGCGTAATTAGTAAATGCAGCTGACAGTACGAAATTTTCATTAACAGATTTCGTAAATTATGCTCCTTATAATAATCAAACAAACCTCACATCTATTATAAATTCCTAAAAAGATAGCTTTTTATCTAGTTTTTACTCTTACTTAACGGAAAGCCTGCTTGAAAATTTCCATTTTAACTATCCTTAATATCTTCAAAAAGGAGAAGTGCTAAATATAAAAGCATTACTACTCAAATTTATACGTCACAATTCTACAGGGAGGATGCATAATTTTAACGTTTACGACAGAGCAGTTAATTGTTTTATAAACTAATTAACTAAAACTTAATCTGATGTATACTCAGCTAAGCAATTCTGCATCACGATACGGTTTCACAGATATTTCAATATCATGCAACTAAAATGAGAGCACTAGCCTGTATTAATATTATTATTATAAATAATAATAAAAGCCCTGAACCCATCTTTAAATCCACTACATAGATATATGGAATAAATTCACTACGCTTTACGTCTACAAAAATAGAATGCACCCAGGAGAAAGACTGGAATGGTGCTTCCTATTAAAATAACTATCCTATGAAAATCGCATTTTAGTGCGAAGTTCAATTACATAAACGCACGGCAAATTTCATTCTGTTTCAACAAATTATTAAATCGGAAAGACTCCCATTTATCAATAGTGCACGCTGTTGATGTAAAGTTTAAACCTCATGAAATATTACAATTTGAATGGATCAGAAACCATTGACATCGTAAATTCTAAAATCAAAAGTCGATATTAAACATACAATCAAAGCTCACTAAAACTCAGCAATTACAGTTGCCATATTCGACAAACTGATTAAAAATGCTGCCTAATTCTCAGCACATGCACCGAAATATAGTTCTAATTTGAGCCGTATTATATTCATGCGTATTTTAATTATATTTCCTGTAGAATTATGCTAAATTGCTTCCCCCAACACTTCACCAAAGCAACCTTATCATTCAATACACATTTAGAGCAGCGGCCATTATCGTGATTTTCCCTCTGGAGCTTACCGATACTAACCCTTCTAAGCGATTGTTTATCTCAAAATTCAAGCACACAATAGCAAAATGCAAAATTTGTAACTCCTTCGCTGCTTCAGAGCAAATTAGCTAACAATACCCATACATTATCTTTCGTTTTAGCCGCTACCTTTCTTCTGCGTTTTTCGTAATCCGATCAGCGGCAGAAAAATTTGATAACGTTATGATAAAAGGAGGAAATTTTAGTTAAATACTTGAAATGTTTTCATGAAGGAAATAAAATGGGTATTCTTCATTATTTAACAGAACTGAATTTTAACATTATGAAATTTCCGAGTACATTTTAACATTTTTTTTTTTTTTTTTTTGCACACTCGACCGATTTATAAGCAAACCGTATCGCTAAAGAAGTTCTGGTTCACAAAAACACTTCCAAGAGTTTTTAATAAGGAATAATTTCGGAAAACTTAAATTCAATAGATGCTGTGGAAGATAAGTGATCAGATTTTTGATCTTCAGTTTTAAAAAGAGAGAAATAACAACTTACTTTTCTGACCACTAAGCAGTTGCATACCACCTCATAAAATTTTTGGCGTCTGGATGCGATTGATTAGGGTCCAATAAGCCCTTTTGGCTACTTTAAAAACTCCCTTTTCTTTTGTGGGAGAACTAAATCAATATCATTCAGTTATCATCATTTCTGGTTGCTGAAAAAAAAACCCATTAAGTTACCTCCTAAAAAATATAACAAAAATTACAACAATAATATTTTCCGTAGCTTGAACTACTTTTCACAGTGAATCGAATTCAAACCATAATTTATAAAGTTCTTAAAAAATGTAATATCCTTGGTGGGGAAAAAAGGTCAAATAATGAGGATCTGGAGCCAGAAAAAAGTTCTGATACAGCAGAAATCTAAATAATATTTGTCAATAGCTAATTTCCTCATATTAACGTCCAAAACTGGCAATAGTTCGACATTTCGATGTCTCAGATGATAGATGTTAAGACTTATGTTTTCCAATACTTTTCAATAACAAGACATAATAAAATGAAAAAGAAGAATGTCAAAGCATCAACTACAGCAAATTAGTTCACATGATCACAAAAGGAATGTAAAATGAAGGCATATTATCAACAGATGAAGGCAGGAAATGACCAATACTTAATATGCAGCTGTTGACAGATATCTGTAGTATTTTTGAAGGATTTTTTTTTTCAGATTTCGCATTCTTTTTCATAATATCCTTTTCTTCAAGTTATTTATCCAAATTTTTTTGTTTACGTAATACAAACCAAGGTTTTAGGTGGCAAATTTAAATGAAATTGAATGCATATTGCATGAAGCGGCCACTAAACGAATTTCAGAAAATGAGCAGGCCGTACATTGACCACCAGTCCAGCATTCTTATATTTACCAATGAAACAGCAATGTTTAGTCTACATATTTCTTTCAGATATAAGCTCTTTCTTTCTTCAAGTAACATGCTGTTTATCTGTATACATAATCATATGTTAAAGGTACAGCACAAGCTCATGATGTCTGGTTATTTTACCCATTGTTGTTCAAGAACGGCAGGCTGATCTACTCCTTGAAAGGGGAAAAGGTCCACGGGTTGAAACTTGCCAGAATCATCAATAACCATTGCACTCAGGATATTGAAATAGAGCAATATCAAAACGAAACTGTTGCTCTTCGTGAAGGATTGAAGGACAGTCTAAAGAGGAGGCCTTGTATTTATTTCATTCGGTTAACAGCCTAATGTGAAACAGAAGATTCCTAAAAATAAAACAAAAAATTATTAAAAATATATAAGTAAAAATATTCTTTGGCGAAACAGGCACGGATGTAACAATTCGTAATTTAACAACAACGTAATTTTAAGAATTAGTTCAATTTTTTTTTTAAAAATCATCAGATTGTTTTTAAAAGCATCATCAGGCACAAAGCAGCTACATATTAGAAATATAGTAAGCAAGAAAAAGAGACTGAAAAATTATTCAGAACTTATGTAGTTTTAGAAAGGGAATTTGCCGACATAGCGTTTTGGTTTAGAAGGAAAACAGTGAGCGCAACTTAGTTGCCGAAAAGCCAGAGTTCGAGACAAGAAAATATTTTTTGGACGAAGATTAATTAGAAATTATTATATGTATTTAAGAAAGACTTTGCAATAAGAGTAGGTAATGTAGCATTTAATACAATTTTTTCTCCCCAAAATGTAAATCGTATTTACAAACAGTTTAACGCCGACAAAGAAACATTTGGATCCAAAC
>JAPMOR010059494.1:13270-23573 GCA_026543865.1 Argiope aurantia
CTGTAAAGCAGGAATGATCTGCTGTCGAAGAAGAACTCTATATCTAACATTCATGACAGAGCACGTTTTAAGATCTTGTGGAGTGAGAGATTCAAAGAAAAACGGACCGAGGATAAAATCAGCTGTAAATCCACACCAGGCAATCACATAATCAGAATGCAATGATTGGTGCAGGACATTAAGAAGTAAAGCAACCCATATGCGGAAATTTTGTTTATTCACAGCTCCATTTAAAGAAAAGTGCGCCTCATCTGACCATCGAATTTGCTGTGGGCACACGTCATCAATTTTCATTCTCGCCAAAAATCGGCAAGCAAGTTCATAATTTGTTTGAAGGTCTTGAGGATGCAGCATTTGCACTACGTAGATTTTAGATTTTATACGGATATCATTTTAAAATGGATAGCAGAATTTTTGCGTACTGTTGACCACGGAATCGCCAACTCACCTGATACCGATCTAGCACTTGCTGAAGAATAGCTGAAATGAAGATTCTTTCAACCGTAGCAGTAGCGACTTTTTCGACAGTTTCATTCGCAACCTGTTTCCACCTTCTTCCTGGCAGCAAACCCAAGTCTCCAGTCTCTTCAAATTTCATAATCATCTTCTTCAAACCATTCTTCAACATGGGCCCTTTTCGCAATTCCTTTAAACGACGATATTCACGCAGTGCAGGTAAGTTATTGCTGGCATTTTGATAAAACAGTTTTACCTGTAATGATCGATCTTTCTTCTGTAAGGGCATGATTGAGAAAGACAATGGCACGCAGAATGATTTTCAGGCTCCAACTGCATGTCTCTTTATAGGTTTGACTAATTTGAATGAGGAATTTTTAGTGGTGGTCAAAGTGATATCTAGAGGTCAAAATGCAAACAATTTTTTTCATTGTAGAAGGTTTTTTTCCATGGTCCATATAACGTACATACCAAGTTACATCAAAATTCGAAAATCCGATTGGTAGAACGGATTTTAAAGGGGCCTGAATAGGGTCACTTTAATTATTACACCGTGTAGAATGCATAAATCTAATTTATAACTAATTATCAAAATATATCATTAAATGTCTAGTCTTTGGCGTAATAGTTAATGTGATCATACTTCCTAGATAATAACTCGGACACTGAAAAACAGGGAAGATACCTTAGGGGTTCCTTATATTATTTAATGAGAACATTTTATAATATTAATTTTCAAATGAATGTGTTGAGTTTTACACTCAAGGGTAAAAATTATTATGGCAAGACGTTTAGTTGAATCAAAGCAAACATTTAAAATAAATCATTATCTGTTTACTTTATTTGCTAATATTAATGATGATGTCGTGTCCGCGTTACCACGGCAAGGAGGTGCAGTAGCATCTGAGGATAAAGACCTCTGAGCACCCGAGGGCAGAAGTCTGACTTCTAGCTCATATGAAGATGACATACTCGTTTGGGCTCTTTCACACATCTCACAAATAGAACACAGGGTGAAGAACAATCATGCCCGAACCAAAACTCGAACCTGGGACGCCCGGAACATGCGATAGATGCGCTATCCCTAGGCTAGGTGATATTGTAAAACGCTTTTTAATTATCTTGAAATACAATACTAAAAGTAAAATACTGTAATCGATTTTAACCTTACTTCGTTATGAGCTAATAATATAAAATTTTGTGTGCTTCTGAATTTTCAACGAAAAAACACTATATTAATATTAATTTAAACATATTGCCAGATAATCGATTAATTTAATTAAATTTCAACTTCATATTAATGGGACAACCTGGAGTAAATATGAAAAAAAAAACTGATTCCTCGATACCCAACTTTTTATTAATTGAAGTTTAAAAAGTAAAACTAATTAAAACAGTTGATTTTGCAACGATTTTACAATTCTTTTCTTGTAGGGTACGTAACAATATGAAGAGTATCAGTGGGTTCTTTGCTTTTTTTGTCTCCTGTGTTGCATTAACTTCAACAGGCGTAATCTCTACTCCATCCACAGAAAATTTCAGGAAATTGGCATTGGCTAACAATGAACTGGCTTTCAACTTATACCGAAAAATTGCCTTTGAATCTTCAGAAAATGTGTTTTTCTCCCCATTCGGCACCACCACAATATTCGGTATGCTCTTTTGCGGAGCTAGAGGACAAACAGCTGAGGTAAGAATACGATGATGGTGAATCTAAATTTGAACTGGAGGTTTTATTTCAAATTTTGAGTATCAATTTTAATAAAGACTAGTTGATATATCTAGATTTTTTGGATGAAATGATGATTCTCTGATTTTTTAAACATGAAAAATCAATTATCTATCACGGCAGAAATTACTTTAGTAGTTTTTAAATGTTATTTGGCTCCCCATTGTGTAATTTATCCAAAAAAATAAAAGTGCTAATGATTTCGTGGTATATAAAAGACATTTAACAATAGTTTTTTTTGCACATTTTAACATTTATCAATATTTTCAAATTTTTATTTTTATTTTTAACTTGTTGAAACTCACCATGTTAACCAAGTGTTGATGCTAGTTTAGTGATTTTAAAAGTCACTGGAAATAAAAAAAAAAGTTGTTTTGCTTAAATCCGCAGATAAATCCATTTTAGAATCACTTTTAGATTTAAAATTTACACTACATTTCATTTTAATAATATAAATTGGCAATGTTACACTAGAAATCTGAGTGGCAAAGAAAAGCAGCCAACCTAGAATTTTGTTTTTTTATCTGAAATTCTTCTAAAGGGGGTATCAAAATTAACGCAATATTTGAATTTGCCACCATTCGTGCAGTAAAGTGTTGGAAACTTTCGAATGTATTCTAGCTATTTAAGCAATTTTTTTTCTTCAATAAGATTAACGACTTTGAGAATTCATTCAGTGTGGAAGGTTCTATAACAAACTTTCTGAGGGAATTTCAGAAGTATAAGAAGAAGCTTGTAGATATTGGTGAGAAATTATATCAAAAGTTACAAATTTTATGCCTATAAAAGTAATTTTATTTGCAGTATTTTAGAATATTTCAACATCTAATGCAACAGTTTTCTAATAAATAAAATGCTGATGTAATAAATTAGAAGCGAGAGAAATGAAATAAAAAGCTTTAAAAAAATCTTTAAAACGTGGATTTTTTTTTTAAATCATCATATATCACTTTATATCATCATATATATATTTAATTGAAAATAGAAGATAATTGGTTATCCAGAATTTCAGATCACTTATAAAATCCCGTATCAAAGTTTCTGCGAACTTGTTTTATGCTCGTAAGTAAATATTTTTATAAGATTGCAAGTAATATAACGACCTATAACGATATTCTTTACTCAAAAATTTTAGCAATCGATTGCAAATAAAAATAATTAGCAGAAAAAGCAAAAAAAAAAAAAAATTTTAGATTTAATCTTTAACTTACCGCTAGCAGGAAAGAAATCATGACTGATGAAAATTCAAAGGCGTGGCATGTCTGTGGAATAGTCCTAACTCGCACAAAATGTTTGACGAAGAATAACAAATTCTAGCTCTGGCATTATCCACAATCAAACAACGTATTATTCAACCATCTGTGTATCATTATAACATAAAATGTAAATAATTATTTTTTTATTTTTAAATGCGAATTTATCAGATTATAGCAAGAATTTGTGGCAAATTCACAATTAGATGAGTAGCAATTCGGATTACTACATTCGTCCTGGATTATTTTTTCAAAACTTATTTACGAATGCTTTTATCATGGGAGAACATGATGTTGTTTTGGTTTGGGGTTTCTAAATCTAAGGCTTCAAATGCACAGGCGGAAAATTGATGATTTATCCGTTTTGACAATCAATTTTTCGTTTTTAGGGTTAGCCACGTGATACTTTAAAAATGGTTTAAACGGTTTTTTTTTTTTTTTTTTTAAACGCAAAAATGCTCGAGAAAAAAATTTTTAGAACTCGATAGATTTTGAGATGGGCAAAAACCATCGCTTTTGTTGATTGCGAAATATGGGCCATGTGAGAACATGATGTTTTTCTATTGATACCACGTAACTTAAAAAATAATGTTGTTATAACTTGAAATTTGCGATAACGGATTTTAATTTTTTTAATTATTCATTTTATCTGTAATTCTTAATATTTAACTCCTAACTAATGTACTCTTGAATTCTATTAGCAAAGGATATTTTATTTCTCAGCAGCTGATGTATTCCGTTCAGTACTGAACGAAAGAACTAAAAAAATATATTTTATTTGGATCGTCTTTAATAGTTAAGCACCAAAAAAGCATTTGCTTAACAGAGTTACCCATTACATTATTACCTATTACTCTTGCAGGAGTTAAGACAGGTTCTGGGTTACGTGAAAGCAGGTTTGTCTAACAATCTTGTCCATGAAACTTTCAGCCAGTACCTGAGAAATGTTTCAAATAGTGAAGATTCCTCAAATGGATATGCACTAAAAACCGCTAATGCCGCTTTTGCCGATAAGCGATTAGAACTACTAGTGGAATACAGGTACAACGTCCAGGAATTGTACAGAGCAGATGTACGAGATGTAGATTTCTCGAAAGAAGCTCCAACAATCGTGGACGAAATCAACAATTATGTAAGGAACAGGACGAATGGAAAAATCGATAAACTTTTTGACCAGTTGGACCCGTCTACAGTTTTGCTCTTCCTGAACGCTGTATACTTTAAAGGAACATGGAAAACTCAGTTTGAAACTAATGAAACAAGAGAGGAAATATTTTACAACTATGGATTAGTATCAGAACCAAGGTAAGGAAACATTGCTGATTCAAATGTGGAGTAAATGTTTGTTGGTCAGAAGATTATTTCGGTTTGTAAATTTTTGTATTGTATTTATAAATTATTTTAAAATTATAATAATATTACTTAAAATTACTAGCGCAGATTAAAAAAATTATCATGTTAGAATATGATGTTGTTTTGGTTTGAGGTTTTTAAAACGACAAAACAAAATGCACGAATAGAAAATTGGCGATTTATCATTTCTGAGCAACACCTCTGAGGCATCAATTTTTCTCTTTTAGGATTATTAGAAAGTGATAAACAAGGTTGTCAGATTTGGTGACTTTTAATCCACGAAGCTCGATTCAACACAGCTAATTTGGCGCTCAAACGATTTTGAGGTGGAAAAAAAAAAAAAAAAAAAAAACATCGTTTTTCCAAATATCGACGCATGCGTAATCTGATGTCACGTGATTTTCTCAAATCGGTTTAAACTGGTTCATGACTTAAATAAATTAAGATAAACAATGACAAAAAATAATATTCTCACATAACTTAAAATTCGTGACCGCAAATTTCACTTTTTTCATTTTATACAGATACGCGTTGGAAATTGCACATTTTTTATTAAATTAATTTGTGTTCATTAATGGGAATGGATTTTGAAAAGAAAAAAATAATTAGAATATTCTGTCCTTTTATCTCAATAAAATATTTAATTTCTTTAGTTTTTTTTGAAATTATTCAGTAAAATGCACAATAAACAAAACGGCGTCATAAAAAAATAGCTAACCCGAAAACTAAAATATATTTTATGCTTTTAAATACACTTTTAAAATAATAAACAATTCACAATATTATTGAAATAATTTCAAAAATTTAAAATATCATAGGCGTTTTATTTTTAACAATTTTTTTTCTAGAGAAAATATTAACTCATTTTATTTTAAATTTTTTACAAAAACATTGTTAAAATGTTGAGCTTCCAATGCGTCTATTGATCAAGATTTTTTTTTGAAAAACTGGTTTTTCAATTTGCTATCGAGTCTACTGTACAAATTATTTATTTTCGCAAACAAGAAAAAAAGTTAATTTTTATTTTTTTGAAATACAGTTAATTTAAGTTAAATTATTAATCTATACATAAATTTTACACTAACTTATTTTATTTCAATTTTTATTACAAGAATCCTTTAAGAAAAATATAGAATTTTCAGCTCTTCTCATAATCAAGGTTCTTCAAAAAATCATTTTTTTAAAATTTACTCACGAATCTACTATACAAATTATTTATTTTATCAAACAATAAATATAAGCAATTTTTATTTTCTCAAAATTTAGTTAATTTAAAAGCCTATTCGTAAGTTTTAGAACAATATGTATTTTATATAAAATTATTGAATCTCGTATTAATAAATATATGAAATATTGCCTTTTATTATGAAGTTTATTCTCTCAAAAATATTCATTTATATCATATTCCAAATAAAATTTCAATATTGTCATCTGATTTTGTTTGTAATAAAATGGTAAATCTTACTGCATAAAATTAAATGTGTTTATCATCTACATAATTAAATATTATTAAAATTTAGTTTTCTTATTCCTTTGATAACAGTCCCACGGCGGACACTTCGTAAATGAGGATGGGAAACTTCCGGCTTGGGGGTTGGTTCTCGCCACTCTTGTGGGTACACGAAAAGTTGGGGGTATGGCTCCTTCCATCGATGACGGAACGTACTTCCTTAAGTTAAGGGTTGTACTGTCGCCGGTGAGGGCTCTTAGGACTCAATCACAGTTCTCGCCAATGTTGCTGTTGCAGCGATTCGGTCATTCAAGTTTTTCCATTTGCCTTCCGGCGGTCGGAGTAGTCAGTTTGGGAGATTCCTTTGATAACAAATTACACAGTAGATGCTAAAAATTATTTAAGACGCTTTAAATGCAAAACAACCGCATGAAGCTTCAGTGATAAAATTTCATTATTGACAACTATCTTCTTTACAGGCGAGTACAATTTATGCACTTGTCATCCAGTTTCCCACATGTTTCTTATGGTGATTTCCAAGTATTGGAGTTGCCATACAAAGGAGGGAATGCTAGCATGCTCATCTTCTTGCCAGATCAACAAGTTGGACTTCTGACCCTGGAAGAGAGTCTGACTCCCGAGAAATTGGCGGAGGTCCAGCGTCGATTGTACAAGAGAAATGTAGATGTATTGCTGCCTAAATTCAAACTTCAATTCGAGAAAGAGCTCACGGCGGAATTCCAGACCCTTGAAGCCGAACAGATCTTTGGACCAGGCGCTGATTTCTCTGGAATGACTTCTAACAGCAAGGCGGTGGTCAACCAAATCGTCCATAAAGCGGGCATCGAAGTGAATGAGGAAGGAAGTGAAGCCGCTGCCGTGACAAGAATTGGAATGATCGTGACCAGTGAACATGGTGCAAACCCGCAGTTCAGGGTAGACCATCCTTTCCTGTTCGCTATTGTGGAAAAAGGAAGCAACAGCAACATGATCCTGTTCATGGGTCGTGTAAATGATTTGTAAATGTCCAGGCTTTTGAAGTCATCGTGCAAATGTAGAAAGTAACCTACAAAATGGGGAAATATTAATAGACTATAATTGTTACAATTGTCATTTTTTTTTTATTTTTGACAGTGAAATTTCATTTCTTTTTAATTCAATAAATTGTTTGATTTGTTTGACGAAGATTGTAAATGCATCTTCATTTTTTTAAAAATTGTATTCCTTGAGTTTTGTATAGCAGATGGTCTTGAGGCATTGTGTAAACAGAAGAAGTAGAAAGTTGGACAATCCCTCCTTTGCATTTAATAAGTCTACTGAGAGCTAAAGAAATCTATAAAAATGTTCTAAAACTATAAAAAAAACTAATTATTTATTCATTCAACACTAAAAAGAGAAAAATAACCCTTAGTTTTTAGAATATTAATTGCCCTTCTGCAAGGAGAACATCTTAGTAAGACGGTGACTAAATAATAAATCTATATCTATACTTATAATAAAGCTCAATGTGTGTATGTGTGTGTTGGCACTCTACAGGCCAGACCATTCAATCTACAGCTACCAAATTTGGCACGTGTGTACCTTGGAGGCCGGGAATGTGCACCTGGGGGTTATTTTTTCGAATTTTTAACTAGAATTTTATTTATTTAAAAATTAAGTGAAAATTTGACGTGTTTCTGCTATAACTTCCGAAAATATTACCGCACAAAAAAGATTTTTACATCAAGTTAAAGATCAAAAATTTATCTTTTAAATGATACTAATGTTTGAATCTTAAAATTAAATTTCTATTTTTAATGAATTTTTAAATAAATATTTTAACTATGTTTTTCAATAATTTCTTCCGTAAAAAATTAAAATTAAAATTAAGCACGTTTCGCATTCATGGGAAAAAATTAGCTTTTTTCAAACTGTTGCCATCACATTGATTAAAGCTCCAATTAAAAATAAATTAAATCTTTTTGGAAATGAAATCTGCAAAAATATAATTTTCGGCACGTGTCTGTAGGAAATGAAACAAATATGAAATACTATTTTTTCTAAAAAATAAATTCAAGAAAAATTATTTTATGATCTCTTACACTCTCTATACAGGGTGTTTATTTATTCCCGTACCCATTTTGATGTTTAATGACTCATAAAATAATGAATATATAAACAAACTTATGTCATTTATTGATGGAATAACTCATATATTTTCCTTTTCAGGTTTGAATATTTTTACTTTTGTAAATATCGTCTGCGCGTGTTTTTAATTTCAGATAATTTCATTTTCCAGTCTAAATATCTGTACTTTTCTAAATATCGTCTGCTTATTAATTGCATTTTTCTCTCTTTTGTTTTTGGTAACTATTGAAATGTTATGTTTACTTTTGATGTGTTTGTTCTATGTAGTACTTTTGTATGTGATGTTTTATTCGAGCGGATATTAAGGAGAATGCATACACCACAAGAGAAAGCAAAGATTTTATGGTGGTCATAGAGTTAATTTCCAATCAACTAAATCACTGACTTTTAAGAGTTAATTTCCAATCAACTAAATCACTGACTTTTAAGAGTTAATTTCCAATCACTTAAACTGACTGATTTATGAAAATTTGAATATCACTATTCAATAAAAAAAAGGATAATTTTAGGTTTTCCATCGATCGCTTCAAAGAAAATACGCCAATCAGCGCGCAGGTTTCTCAAGATTAATTTTCCTAAGATTATGAAAATGGTGAGTTTTTCTAAATTTTTAACATTTAAAACTTCATAAATAAGTCTTAGTTGATCGTGGAAAATAGAAACATTCTTCATTTATTTAAAATTTGGTGTGTCCAGAATATTTCTCAGAATATGATACCTTATTGCATTAAATTTAGACTTCATAATTTTTGAAATATATTTATAGGCAGGAACAAAATATTATTGATTTCTTTTCAATCCTTTTGAAAGCAAAACTAAAAACTGAATTTTATACTGAATCTCAGGAATTTTTGTTGAATTATTGTTTGAGATATTACATAAATTATGAAAAATATTTTGTAGTTAACATAAAACTTAAATACCGAGCGATTCTGTTTGCAATATTCACATTCAATAATAATAATAATTAATAAATAACAATAAAGATGATAAATAAAATAAAACACTTGGTTTTATTAAAAAATATCTTTATATTAATTGCAATTTCCTCATTTACATTTTAAATTAAAGTTGAAGTTTTGCCGGAAATGACAACAAATTAGCAAAATATGTATAGTAAATTGAACGAAACGATCTAAACAACAGTACAAGTTTGATATGACTATCAAAATTTGAAGATTAAAAATGTTTTGTTTGAGAATCTATTAAGAGACCAGTTACCTAAAATATTTAATTGAAAATTGTAGCGAGCGGTAATATTGGCGAACCGGCTGGTCGCCAAAGGCGGCTAGTATATAATAAAAATATATAAAATAAATAATAAATCAAGTATATTAAATTTTGAAGTGCTTAAAATATAACTAAGATAAATTCTAAAACACACAAAAAATATATGAAATACAATAAATATAATAATGATGCATATAAAAAAATAATATAATTCAGTAATATTCATAATAATACCGTTATTTATAATATCAAAAATACAACAAATAGAAATATAACAAAACATCAATATTTATGAATAATTATAAAACTCTGTAAAAAATATATTAATTTATAAGAATTTTGACAAAATGATTCCAATAAAAAAACTCTTATTGTAATTAAATGGAAAAAAAAAGCTATTGGCACAAAATTCATACTAAACATGTATACAATAACAAATATTTCACGAAACATAAACATGTCTAAAACCCGAAATTGAACTTAAGTAGAAAATTAAAAAAATCATTACATAAAATTACAAATGTATTTAGTTGTGTATAAAATCTTATAAGTTATATAGTGAGTAATGAAGGAAAAAATATTTACTTTCCATTTGTAATAATAATAATAATAAATACATATAAACTTTTATGAACTATTCGACTTTCGTAGTATAATAAACATAGTAGAAAATGCAGTTAATATACAATTTTTTGTCGATGTGCA
>JAPMOR010059494.1:29466-40534 GCA_026543865.1 Argiope aurantia
TGGTTATATCTAACAGTATTAAGTAGTTTATAGATTGAATTATTAAATTAATATATGCTATACTATACGCTATTACCTAGTAATTGAGATGAGTGACTATAAATCAACTTACCTTATATTAATATTATTTGGACAGTTGCACTAGACTATAATATATACTGTAAACTTTGCATATTTCCTGATCCGTCGACTGCTCCAATTTAAATTTCTTCATTAATTCTGTGCAGTATTGCAGTGTGCATTGCAATCAGTTGATTGTTTAATTTATCTTCATTTTACTTTTCGTTTCAACAACTTAATATAAACAAATATGCACGGAGTGTAATGTCCTGATCTAGACTGATGAAGCAGAATTTACAGACAATTCTTTATTTTACAGACCTATATATACAAAGAACAACTTATTCTAATCTTAGTTAAATAAATAGTTATTTACACCTGTAGTAAGAGATACAACAGTCAAAAACGAAGGGTTTCTTGAAACTCAGTTGATTCACGGACTCCGAACTCGTGGGCGTAGTCCAACAGTCTCCTACAATTCGTTTCTTCCCTCCCTCTAAAAGAAAAAATCTCCGCTCTTTATTTCGGCGACAATCTCCGCCTCTTAATTTACATTGGTCATTTGAGCTCTCTTTCGGCCAATCGGGGTTCAGCCATATGCTCTCTCAGCGACGCCAGTCGGTCGTGGGAAGGTCCTTTCACAAAGAGAAACATCTAGCATCCAGATGTTTGGACACCCCTTTCTCTTTGAAGGTACGATAATACCTTTTGGACGAGGAATTCCACATGTGATCTTTTACTGTAGTTGCTAATGAACAGAAGTGAGACCACCCAGGTGAAAAGATTCACCATCTGGCTATCTCGAGGAGTTTGGTAATTAACAGCGACGACGCAGCTGTCTGTAAATGTCTTATTAGTATTGGGAAACGGGGAATTTTACAACAGGCATATATAAAATAGATTAAATTGGATGTAAGAAAAAAGTAGATAGTTGAGTCCATTTGAACCCAGTTTCATCCTCGACTTCTGGCAGCTGCGTGCACCCAGAAGTCGTGCCGCTCTTTCTTAACATGTCTGAAAGGAATCTTCTTATTCATAAATGACCCCCCCCCCTCTTTTATAGGTATCACTGCGATCGTTGTCCAGTAACAGCGTATGTCGAAGCTCAGCCAGCCACGTGGGAACAAAAGTAAACTTTCAGTATGTGTAAATGCCATTATTGTCCCGAACACTATTTTAATTCTTGATTATAGCTGGGCACCTCAAGCATAGCATCCACCGCACCCCCCAGATGACCGCTCCTGTCCAGGAACAACTCTTACATTCTGAAAAAGTGACAGTATGGTGTGTGTTTACAGCTACTTTTATCATTGGACCGTATTTCTTTGAAGAGATAACTTCAAACGGAATCCAAATCTGTTCTCTCACAGGACAAGGGTACCTTGATATACTCAGGGATTTTGTAATTCCAACTCTTCTACGAGGTGGATATCTTCAAGACATCATTTCCATGCAGGATTGTGCACCACCTCATATTGATCGTCGTGTAAAGCTATTGTTAATACAGCATTTCACAGAAACACGAGTTATCAGCCGTCATTTCCTAATAGCATGACCTTCTCGTTCGCCGGACATTACCCCTTGCGACTTTTGGTTGTGGGGTAATTTGAAGGACAATATATATCTTTAAATGCCATCATATCTACCAGATCTGAAGGTCAACATTCGACGCCATATTCTTAATATTCCGGCAGACTCACTCCGGTCATCTATAGAAAATATGGTTCTCCGATTAGAGCACATTGCTGAAAATGAAGGAGGACATATTGGGCTATTTTAATTTTAGTTTATTTAACAATTATAAACCATATTAAAGGGTTTTATGTGTATTTTTGTACTATTTTTTATTTAACAAATACAAAGCGCACCATCCCAATAATCTGTAGTTCAAATTTTATCTAATTTGGATCACTAAAACGCTTCGGTGAAATGATTGTGGAGAGGGCGAAATTTTCACTTCGCAATAAATTACTTAATATTGAAGTTAGAAAAATAAATGGAATCAGTCAAATTAGCGATTCATTAAGACGAACAACTTTTCTTTTTAAAGTTTTTCCATGAATGCCATATCTTAGAACTTAGGGGCTGAAAAGGGATTTTCACTCCGTATACCTATCCTTGCCTTCCAGCTTGCCGAGAGGAGTTTTTTTCATGTTACTATGCCACGAAAGTACTGCCAATTGTTTAGAAATAGAAGGAAGAAAAAAAACCCCAATAATATTCACAGAATGCTTTTACTTTCACGTGGTGCTTAATAGCTCGGAAACGAAAAAACAGAGCTCTCTGCAAAAATAGAACTTTTTTTTTTATTAAAATGTGATATTTTAAAAATAAAGCGTTATTAAACATTTTTATGTGCTATAATAATTTTACGTGGCATTTTACTCTTTCTTCTCTGGAATTACTAGCAATAGCATTTTTCATGAAATAATTCGGTTAAATATAGACAGTGCTATTTTTGGCCCAAATTCGATGTGAAACATTGCTTAGTTAAAAATAAATTATAGGTTGCAAAAACAAATCCCTCAATGAATAATAATTGGTTATCAGAATAGGGATTAACCTTCCATTTAGAAAAAATTATATATTAAAATTAAATAAAGCCAAAAAATATTAAGCAAAGACAGAAATGTTCCGATATTATTATTGGCAGTCTGAATATTGTATATTCTGATCTATTAATTTTGCTCTTTGCAGCTGCCTTACTCCTTTAAACCATTCTGAATACCCCGGATGCTAAGGCAGTCTGGGAGTGATTTCATTTTGGGATTATTCCTTTGAAATTTGTGGAATGCCCAGTTATTTGAAGCGTTTTCTCTTATCCAGTATCATGACCAACTTCATATTTTCAACTTGGTAAAAAAATCATTTACAGGATCTAAAGTTTTATGAAAGTTTTAAGAAAGTTATGATATGTTTAATCGACTTTTAACGTCTGATTTTGAGAAGTGCTCCCTAGTTTTATTATTCAACTAGCCGCCATTGGCGGCCAGCCGGTTCGCCAGTATTACCGCTCACTACAATTTTCAATTAAATATTTTAAGTAACTGGTTTCTTAATAGATTCTCAAACAAAACATTTTTAATCTTCAAATTTTGATAGTCATACCAAACTTATACTGTTGTTTAGATCGTTTCGTTCAATTTACTATATATATTTTGCTAATTTGTTGTCATTTCCGGTAAAACTTCAACTTTAATTTAAAGTGGAAATGCTGAAATTACAATTAATATAAAGATATTTTTAAATAAAACCAAGCGTTCTATTTTATTTATCATCTTTATTGTTATTTATTTATTATTATTATTATTGAATATGAGTATTGCAAACAGAATCTCTCGGTATTTAAGTCTTATCTGAACTACAAAATATTTTTCATAATTTCTGTAATATCTCAAACAATAATTCAACAAAAATTTCTCAGATTTAGTATAAAATTCAGTTTTCAGTTGCTTTCAAAAGGATTGAAATGAAATCAATAATAAAATTTTGTTCCGGCCTATAAATATATTTCAAAAATTATGAAGTCTAAATTTAATGCAGTAAGGTATCATATTCTGAGAAATATTCTGGACACACCAAATTTTAAATAAATGAATAAATGTTTCTGTTTTCCACGATCAACTAAGACTTATTTATGAAGTTTTGAATGTTAAAAATTTAGAAAAACTCAACATTTTCATAATCTTAGTCCAATTAATCTTGAGAAACCTGCAAGCTGATTGGCATATTTTCTTTGAAGCGATCGATGGAAAATCTAAATTTATCATTTTTTTATTGATTAGTAATATTCAAATTTTCATAAATCAGTCAGTTTAAGTGATTGGAAATTAAATCTCAAAAGTCAGTGATTTAGTTGATTGGAAACTAACTCTAAGACCACCATAAAATCTGTGCTTTCTCTGGAGGTGAATGAATTCTCCTTACTATCCGCTCGAATAAAACATCACATACAAAAGTACTACATAGAACAAACACATCAAAAGTTAACATAACATTTCAATAGTTGCCAAAAAACAAAAGAGAGAAAAATGCAATTAATAAGCAGACGATATTTAGAAAAGTACAGATATTTAGACTGGAAAATGAAATTATCTGAAATTAACCACACGCGCAGACGATATTTTCAAAAGTAAAAATATTCAAACCTGAAAATTAAAATATATGAGTTATTCCATCAATAAATGCCATAAGTTTGTTTATATCTTCATTATTTGATGATTCATTAATAATCAAAATGGTCCGGGACTAAATAAACCCCCTGTATAGAAAGTGTAAAAGATCATTAAATAATTTTTTTGAATTTATTTTTTAGAAAAAATAATATTTCATATTTGTTTCATTTCCTACAGACACGTGCCGAAAATTATATTTTTGCATATTTCATTTCCAAAAAGATTCAATTTATTTTTAATTGGAGTTTTAATCAATGTGATGGCAACACTTTGAAAAAAGCTAATTTTTTCCCATGAATGCGAAACGTGCTTAATTTTAATTAAAACTTAATAGATTAAAACATTAGTATCATTTAAAAGATAAATTTTTGATCTTTAACTTCATGTAAAAATCTTTTTTGTGCGGTAATATTTTCGGAAGTTATAGCAGAAACACGTCAAAATTTCGCTTAATTTTTAAATAAATAAAATTCTAGTTAAAAATTCGAAACAATAAGCCCCAGGTGCACATTTCCTTCCTCCAAGGTATACACGTGCCAAATTTGGTAGCTGTAAGTTGAATGGTCTGGCCTGTAGAGCGCCAACACACACACACACACACATTGAGCTTTATTATAAGTATAGATAACAATAGTACGGATAATTGCAGATTGGTTTTTTTTCCCATTTCGGTACTATCTGAGTATTTAATTTGATATTGCTAATTATCTCAGATGTGAAATTTGTCAGGATCTACAATAACAAATTATTAAATGTATTTTACTAATTTCATTTCGACTGAAAAGTTGAGAATATAATTTTGGTAGTTTTCAAATTTGTTTTGGTCAGTGTGTATGTGTGTGAGGGGGAGGGGTGATAGGTTTGTAGTACTCAAGTTCTCTCTTGAGTGACCATAAATAAATGAACTAAATACCATTTGGTGAGGAAAAAAAGATAAAATCACATGTAACATTTTTTAATATAAAATATTTTAATTTTAAAAATATTTCCAGGTGCTAAAATAAGCAAACTGAGAAGATTTAAAAAATTTTAAAAATCATGAAAAGCAGTGAGTTTACTCCATCTTATAAGTACAACCTTTCAAGCGTTACACTAAAATACATATATCACTCCCACGTAGCAAGGAATCATCTGTAACTTTATGGTAAGGTACCAGTTTCTAAGCCGGAGCTTTTCCGGTTCAAGGCTCAATTCTATAAAAGAACATTCATGATCATGGACCTAGTGTACGTTAAATCTGGATGAAATGTCGTCCGGTCGGAGTTGTACAGAAGCTAGGAGAATGTGCTACTCGCCAAGGTGTTGTCTTTGTCTGATAGCGACTTGTCTGTCTATGAGTTCCGCTCCAAATAATCTTTGGAAAAATTCAAAAGGAAAGTTAATGTAACAAATCCTACTGAACAAGGAATAGGTATTGTGAAAGTAATAAAAGCTTTAATTTTCACTAGCCGAATTCTGTAAGTTTTGTTAAGTGAAACATCTTTCTGTTTTTATAATCGTCATTGCAGTTTTGATTCTCGACTCTTATTTCACTTGATAAGTTTTGTTTGATGAAATATCTTTTCATGTCTTCTACTAATTGATAGTTTTCACAAAGTGATAATTTGTATTCACTCCATTTGCATTATAATATTATAATTCAAGATTAATTAGAGTATATTCTTCTAATTCCAGACCATTATAATTCTAGTTGCTTTTTGTTTAGACAATGTGATTCACAAAACTTTTTAAATTAAACTTTTATTCATTATAAAAAGTTTTATATATTAAAAAAAACTGAGAGTTAGCTCAATTTAAATAGTATCAAATATATTTTTATTTTTGCTTTATGTTTTTCAAGATTATTTCGTTTAATTTCTAATAGCATGACATTATTATTCCTCTGAATATGAATATTAACCTGGGTATTTTGCAACTTTAATGCCTTGCAAATTTTTGACATGAAATTTGGCCATCAGGTGATATTTTACTGAAAATAAATATTATTAAAACGCTTTATTTCAAAAACAGTTACAGAAAAAGTTAATTAATATCTATATAAAGTTAACTAACTTAATAACTTAAATTTACTTCTAATCCTTCAGTTTTATGAAATAGAAGGTGAAATTTTAAATAGTTCCATGTTTTGATTTAATAGCTAAAGAATATAGAAAATCTATATTTATGGCGAACCAGATGGATGTGAAAAGCAAATATTCGATGAATAAATAATCATCTTACAACATAAAAAAATCTCTTATTTATTTTGCCCATAATTACAATCTTTGAATTTTGAAATAGGCCATGGGTAAAGTACGAACTATTTAAGAAATTGTCTGATGGCTGTAAGTTGAAGTTTGAAAAGTTTGAAAAACCGAGATTTTAGAAGGAATAAAAAATTCAAGGTATTTTATATCTTTTAAAAGTTTTTTACAGATATCATGAATTTTGAAAAGAATATTACTTAAAAATTATTTTTATGAATTAAATAAGGCATTAATCTCTTAATTACACAAATATGGAATAACCTTGAAACGTGGAATAAAGAATATTCGTATCTTTAACCCTGGGAAATTTTAATGTACAAGATAAATCCACATCTGCTTGTTATTAAGACACTCCTCATGACAATGATTTATTTTAAATTTTAGCCAGTCGCAACAGAATATGAAATATTTCTTCACCTATTCTATTACTAAATTTGGAAAATGATATCTAAGAAAATTCTGATTTTTTCCGATATTGAGTTAAAAGATACCATATCGAAATTCCTATTTTTTTCTCTTCCCATCTGTTTCTTGCAGCCAAATTTCCCTATTAATTTTGCATAAAATGGGAAACAAATTCGGAGTAGTTTACATTTTGTCTTGAATTCTTCAAGGTAAGATACTTTTTAAGAATTTCTTATAGAAATAATTAATTGATTTTTTAAGACTATTTTTTGATCCATGCTTTGCGTTGTTGAATAATGATTTTGTTTGACGAATTTTAATGTTAATTTAGGTGTTCTTTATTTTAAATTTTAAACATTTTCCACTTTGTTGCGAAATGCGAGGTGTCTGGTTAATTTTCATATTTAAATAAATTCCAATTTGAAACAACTTAGTTGTATATTAGAAAAAAAGATTATTGAATTAAATAAATACTGAGAGTAAAGGTTATTTATTTTAAAATAAATTGAAATAACACTGTAGTTATTAATATTTTTCAACGAATGGCATAAATATGTAATATACCGTGACATATTTTACTTTGGCATATGAACTGCGGCATGCCCTTTTAGATCGTCTTGAACTGGAAGAAGAAATTCATAGTTTCTCTCTTCTAGCAGTACCTTTAACCAACAGGATTCAAAAGTTTGAAGGAAATAATAGTGGAATGGGGCTGGTCCTTTTTTTTTCGAAATTTTTTAAGAAAATGCCTTTTCTATATGTAGAAACTAAGACAAGAGCTATCTAAGTGGTTTTAGCTAACAAAAGGGACATAATTCATATGAATTAGGATTCATATGCTGAATGTAACGGGCTAATATCCTTTATCATCTTATAAGCTAGAAAGGACATTCTTTATAATTTTAGACCAAAGTTTGGTGACGCGGTTAATACTTGGAATAGAATCCTGCGAATTATTTTCTGACGCTAAACTAAAATAAAGTCTTCATCAAATGAATATTAACTAGCATTAAACTACAAATATCTTTTAAATAAGTTATGTTTGAATTACTTACACATGAAAAATTAATTGTAAACTTTTGTACTCCAGACTTTCATTGTTTTAGTATTTAGAGACTATATGCTGTGACATTTGCTTTCAAACTAAGTAAAAAAAAATTAATTTTGAAATTAAAAATCTTGAATAATTTTTGCTTAAATTCCATTTGCTGCAAAACTGCGAGATATGATGAAGAATTTCCTTTATTTAATTTTGTTTCACTTATAATATTTTTTTCGCAGCTTCCTACAATATGAGAGGTTTCAATATTTTTGGTTCTTTCTTTGTCTTCTGGGTTGCTTTTGCTTCTGCGGGAGTAAGGTCCAATCCAGATTATGAATACAGGGAAAATTTCCGAAAATTAGCGTTGGCGAACAACGAGTTGGCTTTCAACCTATACCGAAGACTCGCATCTAGCTCTTCAGGAAATTTATTTTTCTCGCCATTCAGCATCTCCACAGTTTTCGGCATGCTTTATTATGGAGCCAGAGGAGAGACAGCTCAAGTGAGAAACTGGTGATTTTGAAGTCTAATTTTAAATTGATGCCGTTATGAGCAGGTTGGAAGAATAAAAATAACTGATTGGAGCATTAATTTTATCAAATTCCTGCTCATGTACCCAATTTCGTCAGAGATGAAATTATTCACAGGATTTTTACTATAGAAAAACATCTGAGTAGTTATTAACGGACTTTAATCAAACTATATTTCAAATAATTCAACATTTTTTAGAAAATTTGAAAATGTTGGATAGTAAATAATTATAGCAACCTAATTTATATTCAAAAGCTAACTTATATTAAGGATTTTAATGTAAAATATTCTTTCATACAAACTTATAAATGCGTAAACAATGACAAAATCTGTTGCATCTCAGATTTTTTAAAAATCTCATATATTCTTGAAATAATTATACTGTATTAACCTATATTTTAAAACAGTAAAAAAAGAAAAAAAACTTATTTTTTCTAAATTTATTATGATTATTACAATTAAAATACAAAATGTCACTGAATTGGGAGTGTCAATTTAAATATATTTTATTGCATGAAATAAGAAATAAAAGGTAAAAGTGAATTTTAGTGTGCACCGATCTTGCAGACGATTTTTTAATGCAGAATGCAGACGATTTTTTAAAGCACATACTGATAATTAAAAACTGCAAAAGAATAAATATTTTCTGTTCGTATTCACATTAAAAAAAGAAAGAAGAAAATAACTTTTAATTCTAAGCTTAAATTTCTTTATTTAATAAATTTTAATTATAATAAAGAACAAAATTAAAATCTTTAATCGATATTTTTTTAATATTTTTAATTTAACATTTTTCATAATGTAATTGTAGTTTATGTACAACTCAACCATTGCAAAAAGTAGTAAACAAAACAGCAGTACGGTTGCTATAAGAGGGGTCCGATGGGTTGCAATATTGGCGACAAACACCTGGTGTACGCTAATCTTCACTTAGGCCAGATAAAACCCTCTAAGCTGCGGATTAAAATTTTTATCGAACTTTAAAAGTAAATAGGGAATAAATGCAACAAAATGTTAATAAAGATTTAAGAAGTAAGTAATCTCAAAACAATATCCAAATGAAAGGAAACGAAATTTTATCTCAATAAGTTTTTTAAAAAATTTATTATTATTTGAAAGTTTAAATATTTCATTTTTTCTTATTTTGGAAATTTTAAATCAAATTTTATAAATAAAGCTCAATACTGCCAAGAGTAATATTGTCCATGCTCGACAAGAAATAGTTTTTATCAAATAAAAAAGCAATTAATTATTTAATTACTACAAAATTTTCAGTAAATCGTTTCATACACGACGTTGTGTTGGTGAACATAATTTAAAGAAAATTTATTCAATAGTTTTATTTTCCGTTGCGTTAAAACATAGCATTTCAATTTTCTTTATATAGACTTGAGGAGGAGATGTTTACTTTTTTCAGGTAAAAAATTTTCTTCCTAAATGTGGTGCTTTCAAAATGAAAATAGGAGATTCGCTCTGAAAATCTTTCTTTACAAAATGACTATGATCTCCTCAGTAATATATGGGGATTTAGAAAATCAAATATAAAATACTTAAAAATAATGAAGATTCTTTTCTCATAGCAATTTAAGAACAATGGAATCAATTGATGCTCACATAAAAAAAGGTAAAAGAGTGGTAACGATTTAATTTTCAAATCTGTTTCATATTGTGCAAAAGTGCGAAGAGCTTGAAGATGATAGAGTAAATATGAAATCAAATTTTTGTGCGACTTTAACGTTGCTTAAAATATCTCGGTTTGAAATATATAGAGTGATTGAGAAACTTTAACTTTAAAAGACAACTTTTTAAGACAAACTTTAACAGTCGATCAAGAGAGATGTTATTTTCACTATAGAGAGTATGGCGTCATAAAATGAAAGAATGGCTGCTTATAGAAAATTCTTTGAAATAGAAGAAATATCAGATAAATTGTACAGTACAAACGATTAAGTATATAAAGTACAAGTTAAATAAATATAAAATAACATTACAATAACATACAACAAATTAACAAAATTTAATGAAAAGCAGGTTTACAATTCACGCGAAACAGTAAGGCTGATGTAAAAGGAAATTGCCTTCCAAATTGAAATTGAATTCTCATGCTATTGTGTTAAGATGACCAGATCATTTACTTATGTTGGATAATTGATAATTAATATGGCATGCAATTTACTATTTTTCATTCTTTATTGATTACGTACATATATCCAATTAATAAATAACCAACTCAAGCAATTGTAATATGGAGGTAAAATTTTCCGGCTAGAATTAAAATTCATTGTTCCTTTCATGGAAGGTAATATATTGGGATATATGAGCAATTTGATGCATTTTTTTACATTCAAGATCGCAGTATGGCACGCAAAATATTGTTTATTGATATTTTCAAATATGTTGGAATTAAATTAAGTCCTTTTATAAAGAATAATGTTACTATGTTAATGCTTTAACCGAAAGGAAGTTCATTCAATTTGTACAAATAATATTGCTTGATTTCAGGAACTGAGAGAGGCCCTGGGTTACGAAAGAGCAGATTTACCAGATGAACTAGTCCACAGTACTTTCAATCATTTCCTGAGGGCCGTTTTACACAATAGATATTCATC
>JAPMOR010059502.1:1309-17314 GCA_026543865.1 Argiope aurantia
ACACACACACACACACACACACACACACACACACACACACACACACATTCATTTGTATCATTAGCAGAGGAACTCATTGACACCCACATACACACTTTCATCTTTATTATTAGGAAAGATGATTTTTGTTGATCCTCCATTTGATTTCAGCATGATCGACACCAACCCACTTCAGCACTAATGTTCTCAGTTACCTGAATGACTCTTTTAGAAGGCATGACGATCTCTTGATTTATTTGTTTGGAGCATCAATTACTTTTTCGGGGGATATCTGCAGAATCTATTTGTAACTTCTGCTCATTAGGGTAAAATAGCTGTCATCTTTATGAGGATATTTCAATAGGCTTCACCGTCGCTTCCAAGCATTATCTCTGTTGATGGGCGAATTTCGAATCGTTCTTGTATGCATTGTTTTAGTGACCTTCGTCATCATGAAATGCTTCGTCTGTCTTTATATCTGAGTCATTTGCACCCATACCATAAATATTTCTTTTTAATATATGTATCATTGTTGAAAGTTACATTAAAATATCTTCAGTGAAAAACAAAAGATCTTGCGTTGGTTGAATTGAGACGACCTGAATTTCTGATCAAAGAAATAGATTGCGACTTGGATTCCTTTTGTGAATATTATTGATATTCCTCCCCTCCATGTTTGCACCGTGAATTTGAAATCCCTCTCCATAGACATCAAAGATTGATTCATACATTTTATTTATTAGATTATGACTAATTTATTTGCCATTATATTTCTTAATATTTTGTTCCAGAGACTCATACAGACTGCCCTCCGAACAAAGAGTACGGTTCATTCGGCGACTGTCCAGACTCATGCTACTCTCTTGATCATCCACTGAGACCGTGCACACTGAAGCTGAATTGGGGCTGCAAGTGCAAATCGGGTTACGTTCTGAAGGAGGACAAAGTGTTTGATTCTGACTGCATCAAACCCGAAGAATGTCCATTGGATGTTTTGAGTGAATAATAATTCAACAATTTATTGCGACAAGATTTATACTTTATTTTTTCCAATGTTTTACTTTACACATGGAACTGAATTCAATTTGTCATCTTTGTATACTTTTCAGAGTTGCGAACAGTAATTGTCACTGATAAAGAAATTTTTGAAAAAATAAATAAATAAATAAACTGTTAATATAGATAAATGGGTCGTTTATTATAATCCCTGGTAAAAATGTCTCCATAAATTTTATTTTTTCTACTATAATATCAATATAATCCAATAACTGATTATCTCACGAAATAACGTTACGTTAAGTTCTAATTGTATTTCCGATAAAATGTTAAATAAAATAATTTAAATATTAAACGCAAGGATTTTATAAACAGAATATTGACTCTTCTTAATATATTACTGTCTAGAAATGTTTTTATTTGAGAATGTTGATTTTTGAGTAAGAAATATAATATACCTCTTGCTATCATTTTGAACTGCAATAATTGCAATGTGTACTCAATTACAGAGTCGAAACAAAAGATAATTGCCAACTTTTAGGATAATTGTTTCCATTTTGAACTTATATGTCATGCAAAATGTTGTATATCTTTCTCGCTATTCTTAGAGGAAAAAAAAGTTACAAGGCTGTGATTACTTTTTTCCGCAACGCACTTATTTCAAAGAAATAAAAAAAAAAGTAGATTATCATTAAACTTAAATCAATAATGTACAAATGCGTATTCAATTTAAAGAATTATTTATAACGATATTTTAAATAAGTTATGAGATTTCAAATATTAAAACGTCAGTCAAATGAAAATTCTAAACTTCGTTGATATTATTGCTTAGTTACACCTCACTGAAATTTGAGACGTTTAGTTTTGAGAGATATAGTTACACGAATCCTATATCAAATGCGATCAATAAATGAAAGTGAAATGCTGAGATGACACAGGATTCCATCAACAAAGAGACCTTCGCTATAAATGAAATTATCGAATAACAATGCCACATAAATACGATAATCATTATAGGGGTTGTTCGGAAAGTAATTTCGTTTTTTCTCACAGAGAATTTAATTGTATTTTTTTGCACCCAACTTCACATTCAAGCCGTATAATTTTTATATGCTTTGAGAGCTCATATAGCCAGGCTTGTGTGTGAAAAATTCCAATGAATTCTACGGTGTAGTTTTTGGTTGGTGCCCTTTTAAATATGGAGAGCGATAAGCAGCATTTTCGACATATCTTACTGTTTTACTACAGAAAGGGTAAAAATGCTGTTCAAGACAGAAATAAATGGACCGATGTGTATGGAGAAGGTGTGTTGACAGTACGCCAGTGCCAGAACTGGTTCGCTCAATTTTTTAGACGGTAAAACCTTCACCTCAAATGAGGATGTCAAAACCCACCTCGATTCGTTTTTTGGCAGCAAAGACCAAACATTTTATGAGCGTGGAATGATGCTACTACCAGAAAGATGGCAAAAGGTGTTGGACTTGAACGGCCAATATATAATTTAATAAAGTATTTGTTTATTATACGAAAACTGTCTTTCATTTCCACAAAAAACAAAAAACAAAAAAAAATTACTTTCCGAACAACCCAATATTATTATTTTAAGTTTGCGATGAAGAAATTCAATAACAACTCAAGTCGACATTATGAACAAACGTACTATGTGGATCGTTACATCCAAATAAAGAGCATTTAATATCGTCGTTGTTGTATCAAAATGTCCTATGCCAGGAATCATATTCAGTAAAACATACAAATTTTTGATATGTTACCCAGTACCAATAGCAACATTTGGCATTTGTCACAGTAGTTAAATATTTACAATAACCTGCGATCAGGTGTAGTTACCTATGACAAGCGTTTTGGTGTAATAAAAAGGCTTGGAGAATTTTGATAGAATGATTTATTCTTTGTATTCTGTTATTAAACACATTATAATTTAAATATCTAGGGGTCTCACAAAGGTTTATTATAAAAATATCTCTGCACAAATTGGTTTAACGTTATTAGCTTATTTTGTGAGCTATTTATTGTATATATCATACAGTAATTAAAATTTTGATGCAATAACCGAACCACTAACAACAACACATTTTGTGTACAGCAAACGCATATTGCATACAATAATTCGGGAACACAGGTAGATAATTTAAACATGTATCTCGCATCAGTGAAATATTTCTATACACATAACATTTTGATAGAACAAATAGGGATTTATTCTTCTGTATCGATATGAAACTAAACGTTCTTGAATTGATTTATACACACCATTATAGATTTTCGATGCAGTGAGATAATATCACCTTTAAAATAATTTCATAAATTCCTTTCAGTATTTCTGAAATGCTTTGAAACATAAATTACGTCACTTGTCTGCTTCTAAGCTGCTCCAAGATTCCGATAATTAAAGAGATAATTTCGTACAATATTGATAGCATTACATAATTGCCATTCGAGTGTCATAGCCAGCATATCGAGTAATATTATATGATTCTATTAATTCTTCAAGCAAATTAATGAAATAAGATAAAAATAGTTCTAAGTGTTGTGTTACATCGATTATTAATACGTAGATATTCACCTACGTCACTGTGTGTGGCTGATGAAAATACAATATTCTGATTTGTCGTTTTATATACAAATGTAGACGTAATCTAAAGGGTGATATTATAACAAAAATTATCATACAATCATGCATTTGTTTTTCGAAACGACCAATACTATTTATTTTTCAACCGTTTTGTTTGCCTAATTTAAATACATAGCAAAATGTTCTTAAACTAATTAAATGATTCGCTCTCAGTGACCACTATTGCAATATATGATGATATTCAAAAAAGTTAATCTTAGTTTCCTAGTTACAGAGAATTCTGGAATTTAAACAAATAGAGATAATTATGTACCCTAAAAAAACATTATCAGGAGAAGATAACTTTCATTCGTTTCACCTCATAAAGGCCTTAATTTGACAAATTCATCAATCAATTTAATGAAATATAAGGATGGATCTAGGATTATAACATATTTATAAATATAGAGGAGACAATATTTATCATATTTAGGTATTCATGGATTATATTCCTCATGTTGACTTCTGCGACTTCAGATGTAGTTTATTTCGGCTTCCTGAAATATTATTTAAGATATTGGAATTCATCTGCCACCAAATGAATGATAAGTTTTTTTATTTCAGTTTTTTAGGATGTTAATATTATGGATAAGATTAAAAAAAATAGTTCTAAGCCTTCTGATATTCTGATAAACAAATGCGGTAAAATAAAATTCGTTGCGTAGACTTTATGCAGATAATGGATTACTTATTTAACATTGATTTGATAACATTAACTTTGATTTTAAGAAACTTTTTGAAATTTTGAATCACTTCTTATTTTCCATTTGATAGGTGCATTATAATTTTGGATAAAAGTGACTTCTCTGAATGGTTTAAAAAATATCACATCAAAATTTGAAGTAATACTTTTCTGTAATGTTCTCTTAATTTATGTATTTTTTACTGTATATTACATTACATTGATAATAAAATAAATTTTTTAATATTATTTTATTTATTATTGCATTTTTTTATATCAACCTCACAAAATAATTATTTAAAATCTTTACAGCTTGAAATTCCTTTTCTCTCCTGTAACCAAAAACAATGCATCTACCTCATATTGGTATGCCTACTGCAATATTACCTATTTTATTATTTATATTCTGTTGATTAAAAGCATAAAAACTGATCAAAGAACGTTTACATTTCTTTATTCTTTTTATTCTTACAGATTCTTTCGCATATTGTTGAGTCATGAATACGTCTCGAGATCTTCGGGATTAGTAAATCCATCTAAGTATTTTGAATATAAATGATTTTTACTACGGCCCCAAAATCAGTACCGAAATATTCAGAATCTTAAATTGTTCTTTTAAATTTTATAGGCAACGAAGATTCCGAGTTAACTGCTGTTTTTTCTTTAAGCCTTTTTCAAATGAAATTACTAATGTCTTCCTGGAAATGGCTATGTATGAGAGATAAAATAATATGTGGCCAATTTAATCGAATTCTAATTTTCGAATATTTAGATCTGAAAAAATAAATCCATATATTGTGAGCTGTTATACTCACTCTTTCTCCTACACTATTTGTTCTATATATAAATATAAAGGCAAGATACACGTACGTATGAATTGCAGAGTTTATAGTTGCTTAAAGAATGAAATTAATAAAAGTTATTGTTTTAGAAAGAAATCGTATTGTAATAAAGTTGATGGCAGCTAATTTTTTAAATTTTAAGATGCAAGATTTTAGCGGTGATTTTTTCAGAGGTCAAAGCACCTAAACGTAAAATTTTGCAATCCTCATTTCTCCCTCTGAAAAAAAGGCAGAGAAGTTTTCTAATATCTCAGTTGATTCTTCTAGGTGCTAAGGGGAAAATGCACTAATTTTCTTTTCTATGGTCAAGAGACATGAAATATAAAGTTTAAAAAACGGATATTCAAACGGAATTTAACTGGTGTAAAAACGGACAATCTTTTGCCAGAATCATGTAATTGTATGACTTTACATGTGGATAAAATGCTGAATAAAAACGATGATATTGATTCGTTGAATTTGAATCAAAAATAAAGTGCAGAGCACAGGATGGGAAGATTGTACCAAAAAGGTTTAGAGTTTTAAAGACTTAATTTTGAATTGAATATTTACTGAATTCTTCTAGTAATGCTATTTACTATCTGAATTCGGAATCTAGTCAGCCAAAGATTGGCAGCAAACGATACTTGAGAGATAATAAATATTTGCCAATTCAGATTATAAATCGGATTTAATTTTTAACGGTTTATCCGTTATGAGATAATATAAAATGCGGGATAATATAAATGTGAGTTTCGCACAATTTTGGTAACTGAAAATTGAGTAGCAGTTGATTTCAAATCAAAAGTGAAATAATGGGAAATTTGCTGGAATTATTTAATGTAATAAAATGTCAGAGATAATCATAATAAATAGAACATTTTGCTTATGGTTTGATCAATAGTAATTTTATAAACTGTTTAAAAACATTTAACATTTCACTCCATATTTTTATATTAAGCAATACTCGGAAGAAAAAGGAAATTCAGTTTAAGCATTAGGTTTTATCCCCGGCTCGTAATGTGTAGAAATCAAACATCTGTACAGGATTTCTACACATAAAATTAAAATTCTTATAAATCTACGTATTTTATCACCCGCAGTTTGCACATCGAAATTCAAGTGACGACATGTTCTTCTTAAATTGTTTAATTTATTCCTTATGAATGAACTGAATGAGTGAGGAAACTGTGTCATCCGATTGCCAACAGAAGCAGAGCCAAGATCATTCTTCTTGAATTTCAGATGCATAAAATTAAGCATTTGATATAAGTTAGAATTACCCCTATTAACTCGTATAGGAATTAATCGAAAAGCCTGCGCAGGTTGAATATCAATATTCTTGTAGATCGAATAAAACTATTAGTAAACTGTCTACCTCAAAAACAGCGATTATGAAAACTGCCAATAAAATCCAATTTATTAATAAACTGAAGTTTCTAGTTAAAATCCTTTTTAAGGAATATATTCCAAAGTGGTGTATCTACTGACTGATATAAGATATTAATTTTTCCCTGCATGATATTTTATATATCAGCATTTGGTTTCGTTCATGTTTTCCTGACTTTTTATATTCAGAAATTTATTTTTATCTGATAATTTTTAAAAGTCATTAGGTTCATTTTTCTGAAAGAGGCTGAGTAAATGTGGAGTATTTATCTTATATGATATATAGTCCCTTATTAGAAATATGAAGGAAATGGCTGTTCATATCGCTTTTTCCTTTTTATGAAAAATTGGGTATGTAAAGAAGAAATTAAATTAATCATTTAGGAAATATATATGAAAATACACTAAGTCACTAATTATTTTACGAATGAAATGATCATAAAATAGCATGGCACATCCCACATCCATACATTTGATGCTGTGTTTTTTTTTTTTTTTCTGATATGATTAACATATTGCATTTATATTCATCAGGTCTGTCCAGTATAGAGATCGGATGAAACCTTCCGGTATTATCTTTTACTTTTTTCCTTCTTGATATCATTATTTGGTATTTTTTAAATCCGATATCGAGAGCCTTAATGATAGTCTGAAGATGGAAGAGCTATGGCCTAAATAAACTTAAAATTCAAAAGAATTCTGCATTTTAATATATTTTTGAAGCAAACATTCTATTAAGTTATTCATAACTTTTAATGATTACCAGTGGCAACACTCACAGAAGATTTTCAGTATTCCTGATTTCTTTTATTTAATAATTAGACGCAGATTAAATTTCAAATATTTTAACCGTGCAAGAAGTGAAAATCTTCGGTTTCTTTTCACGTGATAGACTTTCTTAGACCTTGACACGGCTTGTGCTGAAAGACATGTTACTTTCAACTCAAACTGAATAAACGAAATCTTCCTACACGGAAAGAAATTAACTATAGTTTAGTTCATTAAAGCTACAAGATTCATATCACGGAAAATTATATTAAGATATTCCAAAAGTTTCTTTCTCATCGCACAAAAGGATCCGTAGAGACTTGTCACTGGGGATTTTATATTAAAATGTGCATAGAAAATGGTGTAAGGAGAATAGGCCTTTAATTGACTCAAGCCGGGTCCATACCCCGAAAATATTCTTTTGTCCATTTTCTGGGATTGGAAAGGTGTAGTTTTCTACGTGCTCTTTCCTCAAGGTGAAACAATAAATTCTGCGAAATACTGTCATAAACTGGATCAACTAAAAGCTGCCATTGAAGAAAACAACAACAGTCAGAATTAAAGAAACGACAAGGCGTTGTTTTTCATCATGACAATGCAAGACCACATATTGCAGTAGACGTAAGAGAGAAGCTCTTACAATTAGAATTGGGATGCTTTACCACATCCTGCATACTCTCTAGATCTCGCTCCATCTGATAATTACTTCTTTCTGTCCTTAAAAAATTCTCTTCTCGATAAGCGCTTCAAATCTATCAATTAAAGAAAAGCGTACCTCGGACGTTATTTCTTGTTCAAAACACAATTTTGGAAAAAAGGCATAATGAGGCTTCCTGAGAGATGGAAGAAGGTAATAGAGAAAAGGGGTTCTTGTATAACAAAATAAATAATATCTTAAACAGTAAATATTGTGCGTTCATGTCATATTAGAAAGTGGAGAGATATTTATGCGACACCCTAATATATTTTAAAAAAAATCAAATTAAATATTGACACTCATAACAAAAAAAACTTATTTAAATTAAGGAGGTTATTTGAACCAAAGAAAAGCAAATCGGACCAGAATTTAAAAACAAAATCTTTTGATGAAAACGAAACCAGTTCCAGTTAGGAATGCAATCCTTTGTCGATGACTACTTTAATTTTGCACAAATCAATCATAATTTTATCTTTAATGTTTTGTCTCACAAAAAAGTATTGTTAGATAACATTTTAGACTTCGAAACGATATCTAAGGGAAGATATTTGGAACGTTCTAAAACAGTAAATTAGATGCTTCCGTTTTTACCCCCTCGTGGAAAAGGAAAGATTCGCTTACATGCAATAGGCAGAAGGGTTATTTGTACACCACTTTTTTCAGTTTTGTTTTAATATTAGCAGCTTTTCGAACTGTATTAAATCGTAGTCAAACATTTTGGGTCTATTTTCGAATAAATATAAAAATATATATATTTTAAAGTGAAAAATTAAATTTTCAAAACATGACGCGTGGAAAATTGTTGCAAAAGAGTCATTTTTCAAGCATGCGTTCATATAAGTATTAGTATTTTTCAATAAATTTTTGAACATAGTTACATTAAATTTTAGTTATTTATAATGCTTTGTAGTGTAAAGGTTATTTTATGACTTACAGATAAATTTTTGAAAGTGGTAACTAAAACCAAGAAGCATACTATTGGACATGAGAAATAATATTATAGATCTCTATAAAAATGGGAAGTTTTATTTCGAAATTTGAAAATTAATTAACACATCTTTTACTATTATTGGTTACAAAATGGAAAGAAATTATAAAAAATCGGATGCGTTGAAAATATACGAAGACATTGTGGTCCAAGTAAATTGACTTCAAAAGCTAAACGAAATGTTAAGTCATACCACTGACTCTCCGATCCGACCAAAGGCACACGGATAAATAATACTGAATTACCATACCGCGGCAACAGCAAAACTGACGGGAACTGCAATACTGTGGTTGAGTCCTAAGGGACATCACCGGACACGATACAACCGTTCCCTAAGGAAGAAAGTTCCGTCATCGATGGGAGGAGCCAGACCCATACCTATTTCACGAATCCTCAAGGGTAGCGTGAACCAACCACCATGACGGAAGCTTCTCATCTTCATTTAGAGGTGCCTTCCGGGGGGGGCAGAACGTTGTTAAAGCAGCTGAAAGAAACCCAATGATTTCTGCTCAATATATTGTCAAAGAACTTGTAACAGCGTCTAACTCATCAGTGACTGATGTGTTACACTATGAAGTTCCGAAAGAAAGAACCCCCCCAGAAGAAAGCCATACATCAGTGAAACAAACAGAAAAGGAGCCTGGAGTTTGCTTTGAAATATAAAACTGACCGATAGAATTATTGAGATAAAATTAGTTTTCGGATGAGAGCAAGTTTGAGATTTTCACTCTACCAAGCAGTAGAAAAATATGTAGAAAAAAAACGAAGCAGCTGTTGATTCTAAAAATGTACATTCTACCTTAAAGTATAGAGGTGAAAATTTAATTATTTTGAGTTGTGTAACATACATTAGAATAGGAAAACTAGCATTTATCGTCACTAAAATGAATGATTTATGTGAAATTGACATGGTGCGCAATAATTTATTAAACTGTGTTAGGAAATTAGGAATGGATATTATTTTTTTCCCAACAAGACAGTGACTCGATGCATACTACTATAGTTACCAAGACATAGCTATTTTATCATATTCCAAGGCGAATTTAAACTTCTACACAATCTAAAGTTATAAATCCAGATTAAAACTTACGGACTCATTTGTACCCTGACGTTCATAAAAAATATAAAAAGTAAAAGCTTGAAAATGAATTATTTGTAGGACAGAAAAACATAAATCCAGAAATCACAAAATTGAATTTATTCAGTGATCAGACGTCTTTAAGCAGTAATAAAAGCCAATGATCTGTTTATAAAATGTTACTTTTTATTTAATTGATGTTCACTAATAAAGGGAACACATATTTATTTGTATTTTTTTAGAAAACTCAACGATATGTCAATAAATATTTATTTTTAAATATTTATTTTGACATATTCTTTATTTTAACATAATTATAATACACTTCAACAAATATTTGTTACAAAACTCATTTAATTTTATAGGACATAAAAAATTTTAGGTGTACAAATAAACATTTTGCCAACTGTATATAATTTGGTTGTACGTTTGCTATTTCTTGAAGGAGCAGAAGGACTATTTTGGAATGGATCTCGTGACTATTACATAATGACCTAGGTGATTCCCCTTTCCAAACTTTTTCACCATTCGGAGAGAGTTTGGCCCACAATGCTAGATTTAAAAAAATTAGGACCCAAGTACTTTTTGAATAGGTATAGAAAACAAAATAGTATACCTAGCCTCTTCTATAACGCAAATATAAAATAAGATACAGTTGCTTATTTGGTTGGGCTTTTTTTCACGCTTCAACAAAATGGTAACTCGAATCGGATTTAGACCTTGTTGATCTATTCTTGATATTTTAACTTTTCTGGACACGAAATATTTTTTGAAGATTACAGTACGGCAATTAGATTGATAGTTTTTGAAGAATCTGTACAGTTCAAATTTACCCAAGTTAAAATTTCAAATTTTCTTTCTTTCCATTTTATGAACAAAAAAAGTGAATAGAATATTTCAAAAACTATGAGCTAAGCGTACGAAATCTTGTGTAGTAATATCAAATTCGTAGATTTCTGAGATACTGAAACCATTCGCAGAGAATGTGTTTGCGGCAATATAAATGGAAACAATGAAACAGAAACAGCAAGATAAAACTGATTTGACATTTCATCATTTGAAGTAATCAGAGTTTTTACAATTCTGATTGCATTAACACGCCATCTGCTTATCCAACAGTTTTCTCGGACTGGCAATCATTCCATTTTTTCTATTGCATTCCGGGTTTAATGTATTTATTTTTAAGATTACAAATTATTATTATATCATATTATTACGGTGTGACATTTTTTTTCAGTTCACTTTGTTTTAAAAATATTTGAATTGATATTGGCAAACAAAGTATCTAAATAGTGATTTTTAAAAATTACGCAGTCAGATATTTATTTTATATTTTAAATTTATTGAATGATTTGATGGTCAATTATTTGCTACATTCATATATTTGTAAACTCAATATTTAAAAAACACAATTATTTAGATAAATGAAATTTGGTAGGTGATCTTGATTTTCAAATTGCAATGTTGTGTTAAATTTTGATTTCAATCTGCCATAAACAAAATGATGTCAAAATGTGTGCTTGGTTTTGTTTTTTGAATTTTACTTAGAAAAGGCCTGACTGTTTTACGTGTTCTAGTTGAAGTTTCGAGATTTTACTGCGAAACTCAAAATTCTCATGTACGAAATTCAGAAAGCAAAATTTTAGCGTTCTTTGCCTTGTCATCCTTATCCTAATTACTAATTTTTGTGCTGGGTGGATATTTGGAAATACCACATTTATTACAGTTTCAGGAAGAGCCAATCCTGATTACCGAAATGAATCAAAATCCTTTGAATGAATTAATAATTCATCAAAAGGATGCCATGGTAAACATATTTATCTAATTTAAATAAATCATGTATTGCAAAAAACTGAAAAACTATCTATATTATTTTTTGAGTGAATATATTATATACAGGGACACCAAGGTCAAGACTGTTTTAGCCACTTTTAAATTATATTTCCCTTATGTATATTTTTATTGTTTTTAGCATTAATATTTAAGTATTCCGGAAACCTTCAGTTTCCGGAATAGCTTGCCGTCTTTAGAGACTAGTTTATTTACTCATATTAATAGCTTTTCAGACTGCAAATAATTTATGAAAAACAATTAACTAATTCAATTGAAAAACATGAATTGAATTGAGTTAGTTAATTGTAAATTAAGAAGTGTATATGTTTTTGTAATATAATAAACTGTTAATTATTCATTATTATCTATAATATGAGCTCCGATTATGAATAATCACCAATAAATTGAGGGGTGACAATGAATAATCACGGTAATTATACATAAAACAACGGATTCATCACAAAATTTATATTGTTACGATAAATTGTTTAATTCCGTAATTATTCATAATAACCAATAAACCTATTTGTGATTTTGAATAATCACTGGTAGTTATATATTATTACCAGTTTATAACATTTGAAGTCACATATTCCGAAATATAAGGAGAACCGAAAATCTTACTGCAACTTAATGATTGGCAAAAACAAGAAATTTAATGTTTTGATGGATGATTTTCAATTCCATTACAACTTTTAAAATCTTTGTTACTATGATGCATAGAATTGAGTTAAAATGCTCTTAAAATTAAGGTGAAAATTTTACGAAAATGAAACTGGTATTGTTAATAAGGTAATTTTTTGTGTCTTAAGATAAAAGAAGGACAGTTTTTGAGAAAATTGTTTTGGGAGATATTGAGATCAGTTTTTCGGCGTCGGCTACGTCGATTTTTGTGGTTGATTAAACTTTCTGTTTGAAGGTTAAATCATTTTATATCTTCTTTCCTCTAATTAAACTTTCATCTGTAATTATATACAATGGGTAAAAAGAACTTAAAAATAACTTTTTTTTCCATACGCCGCTACGACTGTTAATGAAATCTAAATTTTTGGCGCAAAATGCTTCGTAATAAAAATGAAAATTTCAAAATTGGTTTTACGCAATTTCATTTATTGTTAATGAATATTATAAAGGAGAAATATGAGAAGACTAAAATTCGTAAATTGAAAGGAAGAAAAATTACCACTAATAAGGACCAAAAAGTTTCCCTACGGTATTTACATAGTACACGAAAGATATTTTTCTTGCTGACCAACATACATTTAATGATTGGTAGGCCCTCCTTCGGCCTTTGTCAGTTCTCTCAAGCGTTGTATCACACCTTCCAGTAGTTTTTTTTTATTGTCTCTAGAGAAATATTGCTCCAAATGTCCTAAATATCCCTTTAGATTTCAACCATGTTCTTTGTGTCATATTTGTATAAATTCCAGACTGATTTCTCCGCATAAATGTTCTATAAGGTTTAAGTCGGAAGATAGAGGAGGGATTAGAAGCTTTTTAATATAATAGAAGCACCATTCTTGAAAAATCCTGGAGGTGAGCTTAGGATCGTTGTCCTGATGAAAAGTAAAGTCAGTTCCAAGAGACAGTGTTTTTCTGCACTTGTTAAAACATTTTGTTTAAGAATATCAAGACACATGTACCTATCCATATTTCCTTCTACAAAACAAAAATTTCCGTCACCAACAGAACTCATCCATCCCACATCAGGATTCCACACCACCGCGCTTCACAGTTCCACATAAATTTTTAATTAACATTTGATGCTTTGGTTTCCTCCAGACCTAACTCGACTATCTGACTCATTCATATTAAATTTTGATTCATCATTAAAAAGGACCGACTTTTCATAAAGATAGAGGCTTGCTTACATGCTTCTTTGTCAATTCCAGACTTTTTTTTTGTCGAGATTTATAAACGGCTTTTTATGGACCACATGGTCATTATGACCTTCTTTTTTAATGGCATTTCTCACCGTTTGAGGTGTGAATTTAATGTTTTAATCAACCATTAAATCAGTTGCCAGCTGAGGTGCACTAATCTGAGGAATGCTTTTTGTTTATCCCAGCGATTTAACTTCGGAAGTCTTCCGAATCGATCTCTATCCTCAAATGTTTGCAGCTTACGGTATCTTTCAATAATATATTGCATTACTGACATTGACTTATTAGTGACGTCGCTAATTCTTCTCATAGATAATACAACTTTTCGCTACCGAATCATTAACTGTCGAATGGTTTTCGGAACTTCCATTTTAAGAAAATCACTTACTAATTGGAATTAAACAACAGTTACTGCGTTGTATTCTTCATTCTGACAAACCATCAAACCTCGAATATTTAGAAGTTGAAAACTCATCAAGAAGAATTTGCGTATTGCGTACGTAAACATTTTTTTGCATGAAAATTCATCATTTATCTTAATAATTGCAATTAAGACTTGTTGCGTTTTGTAAAAAGAGAAATTTATTATGAAACTCCCTTTTAAAGACGTCTTTTAACCATATATAAGTTGTTTACAAAGCAAAGATTAGAAATTATGCTAGTTCATATTTTTTTATATTTTTTCTTCCATACGGAAATTTTTTTAACCACTCTACATTCGTGTGCAGATCTTGAGAACATTTATATATTTTTTTCTTTAATTTTTCGTATAAAGAATTGAAAGACATGGAATTCATACGACAGAAGAAAAACATGACACTTCAGGGATGACTTAAGTGTAGTAGAAAAAAAAATGAATCGAACGAATACATAAGAGTACGAAGACGAGAAAGGCTTTGTTAACAGAAAGACAGTGATTCAAATTTATGCCGAAATAAAAAGGAAAACAACATTATTTTTGTAAGGAGAATGGTTTTATACAGCTTCAATGATTGCACGGCATTGTTTATTCATTCTCAAAACAATATTCTTTATCAAATTTTGAGGCAAGAGCACCAGATCATCTTTAACGAGAATCCTTACGTGCGCGTATCAATCGTCTAATATTTTCCGAATAGTGCGATTATGCAATTTTCTATTCGAGGCTATTTTTACGCTTTTTATCCTAAAAAGAGGATGTCATTAAATCTTGTATCAAACCAATATTTTTTCTTGCTTTTCATACTCCATTTCAGATTTCTTTGAAGTTTCTTTCATCATATTTTTCAATTGTTGAATTTCAAAAGCTTATAATATCATTTAAAAAAATATTCACTTATCAGTTTCATTTATCTAGAATGTTGGTTTTGTAACTATACGATACACATGTCGGTAACTAAAGTCATGATAATGAAATTCAGCCTTTCAAGTTGTGATTGAAATAGTTTTTAGAAGGTGATTTCAGACAGAATTTTAGGAAACTAATCTTTTTCCTGACTGTTAAACTGTAATAAAAGGGAGATTCACAGACAAGTTTCTTTACTCATAGAAGCTTAAACATGAAAGTATTCATTGTTCTTCTCCTGGTCGCAGCAGCAGTTGAAAGCATAAGTAAGTATACTTATATTTAGAAGTTAAATCGATTATATACTCTCAGTTTTCATGTAATCGTAATTTCGCTATTTAATTGCTTATTTTTTTACTTTCATTTTGTCGATTGTCTGAGTTTGATCTTACATTAAACGCAAACTATAAAATGAGATAAAACTATAAAATATTTTATAGCTCTCATAAATCTATAAAATGTTTAAAGAGAACTATAAATAGAATAATTATTGAGATCATCAACATATTCGGCCTCTAGGTTTCTTTTTGTTTCGGTACAAACAATTTATGAAGTGATAGTAGCATGGCTTCGAACATTATAACTATTAGAAAGCAATAGCAATTCGAATCTGTCTCATATACTTGAAAATAAATGTCTTTTTTTCCTTTACTCTCGTAACGTTATGTACCTCTGGTAAAATTGCGAATCGATTTATGACTTCGGAGAGTGCAATAGTTATAAAATATAGATGTTTTCGTAAAATGTTGCATTTTTACTGAATTAATTAAGTGAATATGTATTTTGGACATGTTTCTTCTGACCTACCAAAACTAAAATTTGACCCGGAACTAAAATTGTGGTTAGAAGATGGTATACCGAATTTATATCATTACGTTATTTAAACTATTGCGTTCCAAAATTAAAGACAGATAGAACAGAACGCCGTCTCATAC
>JAPMOR010059506.1:0-25309 GCA_026543865.1 Argiope aurantia
CCAACCTTCATGCAGATAGCGTATCACCGACGACTAAAAGTTCTTCAAATTATTCTGAAACAGATGAAATGCATTTTACCAGAATTGCTTCCACTGAATCTTTGGAAATTGAGAAATCGCCTTCCAATATGAATGCGACTATCTTATCTCTGAAGCCGTCTTCCCAAGCCATGAGAATAATTGGGCACTCATTGTTGAAAATATCCAAAATGGTGGAATCTTTTCCCACAGAAGTTGAAAATAAGTCTGACTCGCCGTCCTCAGCATCATTCGCTGGTAAAGATGTGATCAATGAATCCCTGTTGACACACCATGCAAATACTGAAGCTGATGAATCATCTTCACTTAAAGAGGATTCATTGAAGCCTCCAGAGATGCCCACCAACCTTCATGCAGATAATGTATCATCGCCGACTGTGGAAAGTCCTTCAAATTATTTCGAAACAGATGAAATGCATTTTACCAAAGCTGTTGCTTCCGGTGAATCTTCGGAAATTGAGACACGGCTTTCTAATATGGCATCTCTGAAGTCGTCTTCCCAAGCCATGAGAAGAATTGGACACTTATTGTTGAAAATATCCAAGATGTTTGAATCGCTTCCCACTGAAGTTGAAAATAAGTCCGACTCGCCATCCGCAACATCATTCCGTACAGATGTGATCAATGAATCCCAGACAACACACCATGCAAATACTGAAGCTGATGAATCATCTTTACATCAAGAGGATTCACTGAAGCTATCAGAAATGCCCACCAACTTTCATGCAGATAGCGTACCACCGACGACTGAAAGTTCTTCAATTTATTCTGAAACAGATGAAATGCATTTTACTAGAACTCTTGCTTCCGGTGAATATTTGGAAATTGAGATATCGCCTTCCAATATGAATGCGACTACTTTATCTCTAAATTCGTCTTCCCAAGCCATGAGAAGAATTGGTCACTCATTGTTGAGAATATCCAAGATGGTGGAATCGTTTCCCACAGAAATAGAAAATAAATCGGACTCGCCATCCACATCATTCTCTGGTACAGATATGGGCAATGAATCTCAGACAAACCGTGTATTTACCGGTGCTGATGAACCATCTTCACATCAAGAGGATTCACTGAAGACATCAGAGATGCCCACCAATCTTCATGCAGATAATATATCATCGCCGACTATGGAAAGCCCTTTAAATTTTTCGGAAGCAGATGAAATGCATTTTATCAAAGCTCTTGCTGCCGCTGAATCTTCGGAAACTGACAAACAGCTTTCTAATATGGTATCTCTAAAGTCGTCTTCCCAAGAAATGAGAAGAATCGGACACTTATTGTTGAAAATATCCAAGATGGTAGAATCGTTTCCCACAGAAGTTGAAAATAAGTCTGACTCGCCATCCGCAACATCATTCGCTGATACAGATGTGATCAGTGATTCCCAGACGACAGACCACGCATTTACTGAAGCTGATGGATCATCACTTCAAAAGGTTGCTCATTCTTTGAAGCCCTCAGATATATCCACCAATCTTCATGCAGATACTTCACAATCGATGATTCCAGAAAATCCTTCAAATTATTCTAGAGCAAATGAAATGCAATGTACCAGAACTCTTGCTTCCACTGAATCTTCAGAAACAGAAAGCATGATGACGGTTACCTCTTCTCCAATGCCTAAACGTGCATCTTCCGACTCCAGAGAGAGTGAAATGCCACCTGCACTCTCAGACTGTGGTGCTACCGGTGGATTTTATGACTATGATCTCAAGAACGATAAATCTGTTAGAAGAAAGATAAAAGCTGGAATTCCGGTCGTGTCTGATGCCAATTCGCCACCAACTAAATACTCGGCAGAGGCGGATTCCCCAGGCTCCAGAAGAGTTGGGCGCTCATTGCTTCGAATGTCCAGGACAATGGAAGAAATTTCAACAAGAGCTGATGATAGGAATATTTTTGATACCTATCGTAGATACAACAGTGCGGAGAATTTTGCATCTAAGCCTTGGATAAAGGAACTTTTTAATTTTTGTACTCAGACTCAGAATAATAATGAAACTTTCCACTTGGATACGCAAAGTTTATTGGAAGAAGTGTATCATTTTTTTCAGCGTAATCGTGTGGATGCTGACGAAAGTCTAAGTTGGGAAGAAAGCAAGCGTCGTATTATTTCATCTAAATATTTTAGTGGTAAGTTTTTGAGTGAATTATTTTGTATCAATTTATTTACTCATTTTTTTTGTACTTTCTAAGTCTAATACGACTGTGCATGCTTAGCGGTGTATAATTTAGACACAAGTGATACATAAAAATTTCACAAATTAAAGAATTTTTAAGATAAGGTAAGATCTTTTTCAAGCAATTGGTTATAGTTTTAAAATTTTACGAAACTATATTGATAAAACACTCCTAAATAATTATTCATATAATTGATTTTCAAAGCTCAAATTTGACTATATTGTGTACTGGATTTGTAAAATGACGATAACTGTCAAACACTGAGGAAATATTTAGTGTATAACTTATCCCCGCAAGCCTTGCAAAACCATTATTGAATTTCATATAGTAATTCTGTGCGTTTCGTATTTAGACGAATTGTTCTTATGGCGAATGCTAATATAAACACTAAAGTTTACTTATAAAATATAACAAGTAGTGTCTACCTTTTATTGCATTTAAAATATGTTAGTGTACTGTTAGATATAATACATAATCTGCTGCCTATCAAAACTTATTCTCAAATAGATGTTAAAGTTCATTATCAGGTACATAAAGTCACAACCTACAAATAATAATCGAATATGCAATTACACATTATAATGGCATAAATGCGCATAAATTATTTTGCTTTATCTCCTACGACCAACTAAAATGTAAAAGGCATTCAGTTCGTTGTTGACATTCTCAGTTTGGCAAATTTAAGCTCATAGATAAGTTCGTGTTTTTTTTTTATTTGCAAACATATTTTGGAAAAAAAATGCCTCTAAAAAGTACGAAAAGTAGATAAGTGAAAGTAGAATACTTAAAAATAAGATTTCTTTAACACTTGTCTTTGGAAAATTGATAGCCATTTGTAATTAAAGATCTCAAGTTCTTAAGCATTTAAATTTTTCTTCCCTAACACAGTAAGAAATGAAAAAGTTTATAACTGTTTGTAAATACAACAATTTTTGTCAATGCGAAACTCGTGTTGTGAGAATGTAATGCAGTCGATCGTCTAGATCAATTTTTTTCTCCAGACAGCCAAACAGATTCTTGCTTCTCTTGGTTGAATAGTAATGTTTTGTAATTGAATTACATCTAAACGTTGGAATGAAGGGTATCTTCTCCTAAAGGAGTTGGGTCGTGAATTGGTGAAGGCTGTTAGGACTACAACCCCAATTCGGATTAGCATTCAATCAAACCCATGTTACCTAAGCAGGGTAGAGGTAACTCCATTTTGGCGAATGGTTGCCTTTTCCTGTTCAGGTGTCTTCAAAACAAATTGTTTTTAATTTTTAAATCCTTCATAACTCTTTTATTTTCAGCTTCCGTGTAAATTATCCATTTTTTTCTACTTGCGTTTAATTAGTGCAATAAAATATAGCAGATTCTATATTCCCAAAATATTCATATTAAATTTTTTACGACCCAAAATAAATTATTATTCCTTACACTAAAATTGATTCGTAATTAACACAAAGTTATTTTGAAATATTTTTTTTAATTTTAACTATTATAGATAGAATATTTACCTGCATAAAGAAAAGTAAAAAATTATGAAAATTTTTAACTCAAATTAGAAACAAGTGGAGTCTTAAAAGAATGAATTTTAATTCCCTCCAAATTGGAAAAACAGGCTGAATTACTAATCTAAGGAAGAGTTAAAAGTTGCCTCGGATACGAGTGGATAGATATTTGGATGCTTTGTCGAAAGGGCTGTAGCATAAAATTCCAGTATTTTGAGAACAAAATATCGGTCATCATAGACTCAGAACACGTTGGAAATTTTTCGAAATAAATAGGAAATTCTTATCCATGAATCGGATAGAATTAATCATGAACCATAAAACAAGTCATTTATTTTCAGTGACCGAGTTAACTCGGGATAACTAACAAGTGTTAAAACATTTCATATATCAATTCTGTCTTATCATTTCAATTAATCTAATTCCTTCGAATGACTTCATATCCCAGTAGTAAACCAGAATATTGCATAACATTTAAGAAATATTGACCAATATAGTAAATACCGAGGAATACTCTAAAAACAATATTCAAAAGATGCTGAATCTTTTAAAAACATTAATACAGTAATGTTCTGGCACTAAAATATTATTTCTTAATTTGAGATTTTATTCCAAAATATTAAATACAGTAAATTTTTATTTTATAATATTGTGAACTCTATAAAAAAATTCCATTATTAAATAATGTTGTGAAAACTGTATTGTAAATTCTGCATTTATCAACGTTGTGATAATACTATAAATCATATATTTAACACGATACAACAGTTTATTATACATTCTTGTTCATCTGAAGTGAACAGACAAAATTGACATATATTTTTGATATCTGGTTTTTGAAATAGTTACATAAATTATCATTAGAAAAGGATACAAAGAAATTAAAGGAAATGAAACAAAATTACCTAAAACTTTTTTTTCCAAAAAATGTCTTTATCCAGCGTTTACTGTTAATAGAACTTGGTAAACGTTATTATATTTAAGCAATGAAGAATTTTGGTAAATTGAAGCAAATTAAGCAATGAAGGATTTGGTTTGTTTTACAGATAACTTCCTTTTCTTTTTTCGAATACTGAAATTGTATGAATAATAAATTAAACGATAAATATTTCTTAAAGAAACGAAAACATAATATTCTGAAAAATATTCCCTATATATTTAAAGGTTATAACATTTGAACCTAATTTCCAAAATCTGTTCTAATAGGAAATCTTAATTACTTATATCGCTTCCTTTTTGACTTAAAATCACAATTCGAGATTTTAAAATGGTTATTAAATTAAAAGGGAAATTTAAAATTAAATATAATATGAAAATATAATAAAATATTGATCAATATAACAATGTTTATTTTCACATTGCCTCAATATAACAAAATAATATTGTGCAGTACCGATTGCCGAAATTCGGAATTTTATGATATTGTATACTAAGTAATAGTTTTTATTATAGCTTGTAAATAAATTTCTAAAAAGCTCTTGCTATAACATAAAATACATCTATCCCATTCTGTTTAGAGTAACATTTTATTTAATTCTTGAAAAGTTCGAGATCTTCATGACTTATATTAGTATATACAATATTTGATTTTATCAATATACGAAAGTGTATTTATAGTGGACCTAGTCTTATATTTGTCAAAGCGAATAATCGAGAATGTGGAATTCGCCCCCTTTTCCAGATTTTGCAATGAACTCGGCTTCATCCCATTGTTTTTCAGTTCTCTATGAATTTTAACCCTTTGCATTCGGAAAAGTAATTCGATGTATAATTATTCACCTAATACAAAGATATGTTTTATTGCTCGAAAAAATAAACATAAATGTTTTGTTCGAATTTTTTCGAAAAATTAATTTACATCTTTTTACCATTCTGTAGGCGTTTTAACAATCAAAATTGAAAATAAATGAAACGGCAAAATGGCTCACCGTTTTGAATGGTGAGTGACAGGCACTATCCATGTGCAAAGGGTTAATTCGCGAAAGGTATATTCTAATTGTCATACTGTACATCACTTGCGATATCCGATTGTTCTAATGAAACAACTATTTATAATTTGAAATCTGAGTATCTGTGAAAAATAAGGAAAGAAGTATTTTTCATGTTTATAAGGATATAAGAAAGAGAGTACTTGTGTTTGATATACGTTTCTCTTTATCTGTTTTATATATTAACTTGTTCACTACCACGTCTCTTACCTGTGGTTCACATTTACTTTCTAACTGTATCGAGCCATCTACCTAATTAGGTGATACTTTTGCATTACAGTTTGGGCCGCGGTGGCCTGATGGTAAGGTCTCTGCTAAGGAACCGGAGGGCTTCAGGTTATAGACACGATTCCACTGAAGAACCATCGTGCAAGCAGGTCTGGTGCACGTTAAATCCGTTGGGGCCAAGCGTCCTGCTGGTGTGGAAGTTTGGAGTGGTGGGATGTCAGATCGGGCGTTGTCATCATACGCGGTTCAAAATTACGGGGTGCATCCCAAAATAGCCCCCCAATTTCCCAAAATAGAACCAAAATAGTGTTGCTTTGAAACTGGATATTAATAAAACGCTTTACAGTTTAAAGACTGTGAAGGGGGAGTTAGCTAATTACGTAGCCCGAATGGCTTGAGCCGTGACTGAAAATGTTAATATCTAGTACAACTCTTTAAAAGCCTAATAGTTCCAGTCGCAGAGATCTCCCTTATCATAAATTATTTTGTCTTAAGGTAATTCAGGGTATATAGAAAAGACGCACAAAATAGTTAGTCCCACAAGGTCACAGAAAACATTCTCTACCATCTTCAAAGGAGCCTAGAAGAAATAAGAAGCAACAATTGTAATCAAGAGTTCCTGGAAACTAATTCAAGTGTATTCATGTAATCTGACGGCTTTGTTTTTCAGATGAATTTGCTCGGGATCACGGACTACTTCCATTTGAAGAACTCATGGCAAAATATGCAGAGAAACTTGAAAACTACGCTTCTTCCCACCTGAAAAGTAAGCATTCTGACCTTCCTACCTGAAATGTCTTCTACAATCTTTCAATTATAAAAGTTGTTAAAGGGTTTGAATATATTTTTCAACATTTAAATTTGGAACATCCAAATAGTGTAGAGGACAGTTTCTCGGAATTTACTAACTTCATCAATGTAAGAAGGTTCTCAATGGAATTAAAAGCGTGTTATACTTATGGAAAAAGGGAAATAAAATAACACTACCATACAAGGTAGTCAGAATTAAAACACCCCTATTCTGAGCTCACTATACAGCGAACTACTCACTGTAAAGGCTTAAAATTTGTTGAACATACTATTCAAGACATAGGAGACGGATTACGAGAAAAAAAAACTAGTTCCAGAAACACCAATAGATGGCGCTTTACGATAGAAAATATGCTGAAAAGGCAAATCACACACACACACACACACACACACAAAGCAAATGCGACATGAGATTTTTACTTGATAATTTCTATTGCTAATATAAAGAAAATGAAGATAAAGTGAAGAAAATTAAACTGTCATCGTAGCTGCAATCTGAGTCGACTCAAATTGATAGTGATACTGTCTTTCAAATCTGTCAAGATTACCGGACGTCCTCAATAAACATGATTTAAGTATCCCCAAAGCCAAAAATCAGCGATTAAGATTAGTAGAATGAGATGGTTAGGTTTTCGAAACGCACAACTAATTACTATATCATTAATAAAATATTGCCGAAGAAACTGCAGTGCGCAGTTCAACGTGTGGAGGCGTTTCATCTTGCAGAAAATTAATTGAATCAAGGCATTGGCGCTGTTGCATTTGGGTTAAAGCAAAATTGTTGAGCATGTTTTGGTACCTCCTGGTTCTTTGCCAAAATTCTCAAGTCGAAAAAACTCTCGAAACGAAGTTGCAGCATTTCCTTTGTTTTTATAAAACAACTTGAATCGGAATCGAAAATCCGATGTATTTCAGTTTCCGTCTCTGTATTAAAACTTCCTAGTAATTCTTACTTAAATTCCAATCCTTGTTCAAATTAGGAAAAAGCGGGAAGGGCCTCCTCAAATTTTCTCGCGTACTCTTTGATAAAAATGAATTTGTGTTCTAGAAGTTTTCTCAACCGATTAAAACCAATATTTGACAGAACTACAATTGCCACAGAGTAGCATATCAAATTTGATTTATTTCAATCATTGTGTTCATTGAAAATGCAGGACAATAACGTTCAATCCCTTGTTGGATTTCGACAGGTGTCTGCACTATAATTAAATCTGAGTACTGAATTTTATCAATCTGACTCTGTTTTGTAATTATTTCAACTTGTATTCGAACGGTCAGATCAACTTCCTCGGAATAGATTTTGTTCGAATTTAAATTTTCAGTGACTCAATCGTGCCAACCTTGGCAAATATTTTGCTGATTAATCCCAGGCATATGGTTTTGAATTTAGGCTTCAGACACGCTTTACTCAAATGACTGAAATGAATCTTAGACACAGAACTACAATTGTGGTCACAAAATCACATATATAACTTGGTATATTTCAGTTTTCGATTTTTTTTATAGCGTTTCTGTAAATACAGAGCGAGACTGTCGAATCCTTGTTGGATTTGGTTCAAAACTCGACACTGTAGATATTAAATCTATGTATCGAATTTTATCCATTTAGTTTTATAACTATCATTATGGATGAGCTGGACAGACATCCTCTGTTTAAATTTTTCTCAACATCTTATAGAAATCTACAAATTTGTGAAGATCGTATACCACATTTCACCTCCTTAAAAGAGCTTTTGGGTTATCTTTGTCATAGACGGATATAATGGCAAAAATGTATTTTTCCAATTTTTTAATGACTACAATGTTTTCTCTATATTTCGTACACGAGAAAGTAAAAATCAAAATCAAACTTACTTTAAATATAATAGTGCATATTTACTCTAATTATTCCTAAGTTTTTAGCGGATTATTTAATAATGCAATTGCATTTTCTATTACAGATGAATTAAGAAGGATGCAAGAGCTCTGCAAAATTTTAATACAATACAATATATCTGAAAGAAACTTAATTGACTATTGCGAGGACTGCTCACTATTCTCACGAAATAGAATGGGATGCAAAAATTCTGATCAAAGATCGTCTCTTAACAAGGATATCAAAAGACGATTACTTTGGGCTGCAGAAGAAATAGGCTGGGATATTTTCATGGATCTATACAAAAGTAAGTATCTGTTTCTTTGAAATATAAGTATGTGTAGAATTAACTAAAAATTCTGAGTACTCATTCAAAAAAATTTCTATACTTTCTAATAAAAAATGTCAATTCCTCTACCACCTAAGTCTGATTTTCAGATATCAAGCCTTCATAACATAGTAAACCGTTACTTGTGTATTAATAATGCATGGTATTGGCAAATACTTAAGAAAAATCAATCTTCGTCGTGAATATAGTGTTTTCACGAATCTAGCGTGTGATGTAGGGCGATTAACCGCTGCCATTCGGCTAATTGTTCCAAATTTTAAGCCTTTTTTTCTGACTAATTAAACCCAAAATTCGATATAGGACTAGAATTATAGTCAGTCGCATAAACTTCTTTATCTACGTCATTACGTTTTTGAGAACGCATTTACATTTTTCTAATAGTACTGATCAGTATGCGACCAGTCTCGTGACGGATTTAGTTCCAAATTCGATATAGATCTATATTTTAGATGATGCTAAATTTCTGTACCGAATGTAATCGATTGACGTTTTCTGGTTGTCTGTTTATTTGTGCTCTAACAACTAGAAAGACTTTCTCTGAATTGCTTCTGTTCAAAATTTGATAGAAATATATAATTTTGCTGTCAAGTCTGTAAATTAATCTCATTCATTTAATTCAAAGTATTTTTTGAGTTGTGTTCAGACAGAGCGACATTCACGCACAATTCCAAAAAAGTTTGAGTCGCAGTGACTTGGTGGTATGGTCTAGGCTTCGGAATCGGAGGGTTTCATACTCGAGTCCCGATTCCATCGAAGAACCGTTGTTTAAGTGGATCTGGTGCACGTTACATCCGTCGGTTCTTCCCTCTGGTGTGGTGTGGAAGTCTGGAGAGGGGGTGCGAGCTCAGGTGTCGTCCTTGTCCTCTGACCGCGGTTAAAAATGACGAAGTCCGTCCCAAAATAGCCCTAGTGTTTTAAAACGGGATGTTAATATAACTCAACAAACCAATCAAAAAATGGGTTTATCGGATTCTGGGGTTCTGAAGAAGATTCCTCAAAGTTTCGAATTCGAAAACTTTTACAGTGATTTTTCTTTGTAAACATTCGTATATGAGAAAGTAAAAAAAGGACAACTTTCTTGTAAATCATGACTAAAAAGAAGTTGGGTTATTTTTCGAAATCATAAACTAGTCTTTGACTAACTTGATGACCTTTTTGTATGAGCAGCATACCAAAAATGCACTAAGTAATAGTTCGTTTGCTATTTCAACCAGAGCATCTAACATATAAGCTCCAGTTGCGTTAACTTTTAATATTCGAAAATGATTTGACCAGAGCCAAAATGGCTTGTAAAGAATAAAGACACATGCATAAATAAAATTAACATTTTAGAAATATTTTCAAGTAAATTTGACAAGCTTATGAATATAATATCGAGTCAGTCTTGTCGTCCTCTCCAAATATCCAGGGTTCGAAATGCCGATCTTCAAACTAGCCTTTCCCTGTTTCCCTGCTTAAGAGGCAACTATATTCCAGATAAATTTCATACAAATGCTGAAATGAATTTGAAGAAAAGGATCCATATTGTCCATCAGGTGTGGTAAACGCCGCTTTTCGTGAGGACTCTTCACTCATGGGTATCTGATTGAATCCCTGGCATGCATCATGAATGCAGAACAAGCTAAAACCCGAGTCTCTCAAGCAAATCAATGCATGGAAGTGGAAATTTATCTTTAATAGTCGGCGAGTTCAAATGACTGTAATCAATTACCATTCTTTTATCTCCTGTTTTCTTTGATACCAGCAAAACTGGACTACTATATTCTGAACAGCTACCCCGAATGACACCCTGTCCTTTCAGTTCTTGAACTATTTCTTTTAAAACTTGCCTTTCCTAGTTAGATGCTCGATATGGTAAACGATATACAGGTTTGCTGCCTGGAGTCTCGGTTATATGCATTGTTGTGTTGTTAATCCATCCTAGTTCATCTGTCTTTAGAGCAAAACACAGTTTAAATTCATTTAATAACTTGCATAACATCTGTTGCTGTTCTTCATTTATGGATGGACCAAATTTAACAGATTTTAAATCGATAGAATTTCGCAAAATTTCTTTTGTTGAAAATACAGTACTCTAAATACAATACTCTAAAAATTGCACGATTTTTTTTAGTTGTAAATGAAAAATGCTTGAATATTCAATACAAGTAGTAGTGTTTTGCCATCATATACAGCCAAAGTAACACCATTAGACACATTGTCTTGAGCACTGTAGGATACATATCCACGTTTTTTACCCTCACTAAAAACGGTGACCCATTGAACTGTGCGTGGTTCAACCACACATTCTTTAAGAATCCTTAATACTGCTCTATCAGACATTTCATCCATTTGAAATTCACGTAAAAAGCAACTCATCAATATGAACTAATCTGAATCTACCTTGATTTCGAACCCTAATTACATTGGGTTAATCAATAACGTCATTGCCTATGAGGACGTCAGGACCCTCAAAAGTATCATCGTTCACAACATAAAATAGCATTTCAACTAGCTTTACTTTGTCTATCACACTAACAATGATTCTGAGTGACCTCTAATTGGAACAGTAACTTTTCTGTTTTTTTATTTTTTTATTTAACCGTTGAGCAAAACTGTATTTCAACATAGATATATCAGTACAGTATATATCTACGGTACAGAAAATATCGTACTTGTATTTTCTCCTTCAATACTGATATTCTTTGTTGTGCTATTAACGCGACTGGCAGCCGAAATGGCGTTGACTGATGGTGAAGGTATTTTATTTGGACATTCTTTTGTCCCGTGACCCTCCTTCTTGCATGCAGTGCAAAATTTCGATCGCTTGGGTTGTGCACAATCACTAGCAAAATGTCCCCTTTCAAGGAAATTATGGCAGATGGTTGGATTGTTTTTAAATTTGCTTGGATCAGTTTGTTTACTAACGGCGTAATTTTCTTCTTTTGGAAACTTAATGCTATTGAGTTTACTACTAAAATGACCACTTTTCTTGAAATGATCCTTCAGTTCAATAAATCCCTCTTTTTCAGCAAGCATGTATGGGGAAATTATTTGTGTCCATTGATCCAAATAAAGTTAACGAATTTCTGGAGGTGTGCGGGATTTCATTTGATCTGCGATGATTACATCCTTCAAACTCGCAAAACTGTTTAAGCCCTGCAGTCCCATTTAAAAAAATGTTTCCAGCTCATAATAATATTCTCTCCATGTCTTATCACAAGTAATCGCATGTGAATAAAATAATTGTCTATATTTTTCAGCACTTAATTTGCAACGCTTAAGTGTCTTCACATACTCGTAATTTTCGGACTGTTCTCCTGGTTCTCTCGTCATTTGCACAGTTTCAGTTGGTAGCTGATTAACCAAGCATGCCATCCACAACGTATTTGGCATTTCTACTCGTTTCATGACCCTCTCAAAATGAACTAAATAAAGGCAGATTTCCCAATTGTGACTGCCGATCAACTTTTGGCGCCGATGGTAATAATTCTGAGCCAACGAAATCTGAAGTTTCAGCAGCAATCTCTAACTTTTTAACCCTTTCTAGGACCGTGGGAAGTATGCTTCCCCCCAGATTTATCAATCTTTGTATGAAATGATGTAGGTTGGCATAAGTTCTGACAAATTTTTTTAGTAAAACAAAAAACTAAGATACTTAAGTTCTTTATCTTACACAAAAGGATGCGTCTTGATTTATTACTTAATTATTAATTAACCAAATTAATCAAATTAAATTTATCTAATAAGTTAATGAATCCCTTTTTTTATTCTAATTTCAAGCCTAAAATATTTTAACATATGACTAGAAGAAAAAATGACCCTTAAAAGGTTTAAGTTCTAAAGCATGTTTTCTTTCTTCCCGTTTGGCTTGTCGTTCGGCTTCAACTAAAATATCAACCATCCCTCTTACCATTTCTGCATCATAGTTTTAACTAATTAATATTAACTTTAACAAATCTGGAATTTTCAAGCCACTAGATGTAACATCTTCGGATAATTCTTCGGTTACGCAACGTAACTGTTCCTTACGAAGTCGCGTTAAAAGCATTTTGTACTTGAATCAGAATTGAAAATTAAAATGGCCTGTTCATCCCACTTCTGAATTGTAATAAATGACTTCTAAATGCAAACGCAATTCGAATTCTTGTTTTTACTCAAACTTCAAATCGCAACACCAGCTCCAAACTTCAAAATCAAGAGTTGAGTTGTTCCAGCTATACAGGGTTGAGTTGTTCCAGCTATACAGGGTTGAGTTGTTCCAGCTATACAGGGTTGAGTTGTTCCAGCTATACAGGGTTGAGTTGTTCCAGCTATACAGGGTTGAGTTGTTCCAGCTATACAGGGTTGTTACAAAGTGTAATGAGAGTATCTCGTGTATAAGCAATAACTGTTTAACGTCACAACTGAATTATCTTTTACAAATTTAATAGTCGTGCAAATGTTTCCTGAATTTTGGCAACTTTTTAAAAATATTTTTCTTTTAAATTTCTAACTATTGATTACATTTTGTCCTGAAATTCAGTGCCACCTCAAATATTTAATCGCATGATTTTCTTCCCTTGTTAAAAGCTAAAGAAAGATTGTTTAATATCTGTAATTTACAGGGCAATTAAAAAAATGGTTACAATATCGCGAATTTTAGACAGATAAATTGGATACATTTTTAATAGCCCTACGTTACGGAACTGTCTCCATTAGATAGGTACATACACGTAATTAGAATAAATAATTCGAATTTAATATCTATTTGGCTGAATCACGGGCTTGTAGTTGCATTTAAATCGATATAACAAATATAGCTATTATTCCTGGCAACCAGCTGGTCATCCGAGGCGACTAGTATTACAAAAACAATACCAATCTGCTATTTCAAACCACTTTGTCGATATATCGAAGCTAATTTAGATGTGAATAACATGTAAAAACCATGAAAACCTATCTATTCCGAATGGCAAATGTTTGTTTCAACCAAATGTTGATGAATATGGAATTTTTATTATGGAGTTCCATCTTTTTGAATAGGGATTTATTTCATTTATATACTAGATGCCTCCCTTCTTATGGTATTTTCGATAATTTTCTTAACCTTGACCGTAATTCAAAGATTTCTTATAACCCATACCAAAATTTCCCTTCATATAAAGCAATAGTTCTTTTATTCTTTTGGCATTCTTTTTTAAAATTCTTTTTTTGTTTTGTTTTCAATTATTATTGTAATCTCAATTATTAGATTTTTTATTCTGAGTGATTTAATTTTCAAAAGTTCCACTTTCAGAGATCATATTTTTAGTAAATTTGTTATTTGACTGAAGCGCACATTATATTGAAAACGCATTTAAATCCAATTTTGAATTGAAAAAATAGTTAAATAAAAGAAACAGAATGCGGCGAAATATTTCATGATGTTTTTAGGTGAATATTTACATCCAAATCTGAAAATTTTCCTTATTTTTTTTCTTTCTCATCAATTGATCATATATTCGACTTGATAGAGCAACTCGGATTATAACAAATTTCTAAGTGTATGTCAATCAACGTATTTCATGATGACATTGAAAAACATGAAATTTTCCTCAGGTGCTTTACATTTTAGTTTCAGAAAGATTATAGATCTTGTACATTATTTATATTTTTCAGAAGTATCGACGGAAGAAACGTCTTTTGTTGGTATAATTCGGGATTCAGAAATATCTCCAGCATCTGTAGCTGAGGAGACATTCCCACCTAGAGAATCGCCAAATCCACTCCAAAGTTCAAGCCATACTCCAGATCTTTCACTAGCATGCCAAAGCACCGACTGCACTAAACATGGAACAACTTTAGAAGATAAGTCGGGCAATATCGAACCTCCATCCGGAAATGAAAGAAATTTGCCCAAACAGGATGAATCCACGAGGGAATCAAAAGAATCTTCGAACATCATTTCCGAATCCGATTCTCAAACCATAGAGGGCAATCAACAAAGCAACGAAAATATTCCTTTGTCGACAAGGGAAGCAACGGAACCCAGCAATGGAGAAAACGCTGGCGAAGGCGGATCAAACGTTTCTGCTCAAAATTTTGAATCGTAGCCAGAAAAAACAATTTATGAAGAATGGCAACATCGTGGATAATGTTTTTAGACTGACCAACCGTTTTTTTTTCCCAATGAAACTTAACTTTTAATGAACTCACTCAGAATAAGATAGCTTTATTGATATATATTATGTGAAATTCGTCGCATTTGACATAACAATTTCTGTTTGAGATACATTTTGTCTTAAAATGTGCATTTTAAATACGTTTTTATGCTGCATGGCAACTCTTTTTAATTTTTTTAAATAATCAGAATTATTTTTATCCATTTTAGAATTAAATGTTATCATTTGGTGTAAAGTATTTCATAATCTTTATTTGTCTCATTAAAAAGATTGATATCTTAGCCCTGTAAATTGAGTCCTCATCTTGAAAATTTTAAAATTTAGTATTGGATTACCAAGTTATGTAGCTTTAAATAAAAAAGAACACATGATAAAGTAAATAATAAATCCAAGGAAAAGCTACAGAAGAAATTGTTCACTTCATTTATATAATTTTTTATAAATTTATTTAAGGTCCTGGAATAAACTGCTGCCGAAAATACTCATAATTTAGAGCTAACACTTTTTAAAAACTTAAAACCACATTTTTTCAATTCTAAGCTACGATAGAAAAATATGCAAACAAGTCTCGTGCCTCGCATTGAATCAAATGAAATGTTTTATTATTAAAAAGTAAACTGTGGAAGAATGAAAGGTGCCTTTTACTTTACATGAATGAACTAAAGCTGAGGTGTCATCCTCGTCATCTGACCGCGGCTCAAAATTGCGAGTTCCGTCCATTAAATATTCGATAACTCAAAATGCCTTGTGCTAGACAAATGAAATTTGGTATACGGTCTTTACACTACATTTGTAGATTTCGATCAAATTCTTAGCAAAATTCGTTAAGAGAAAGTGTATTTAGCTGGCCGTTCGAATATAAAGGGCCGCGGTGGCCGGGTGGTAAACCCGATACCCGATTCCACCGAAGAACCGTCATGTAAGGGGGTCTGTTGCACGTTAAATCCGTCAGGACCAAACGTTCTCTCGCTAGTGTAGTGTGGTGTGGTGGTGGAGAGGGGGGGGGGGGTGCAAGCTCAGGTGTCATCCTCGTCATCTGACCGCCGCTCAAAATTGCGAGTTACGTCCCAAAATAGCCTTAGTGTTGCTTTACTTCGGGACGTTAATATAACTAAACTAACGTTCGAATATAAATTATGATAATTAAAAACGCAGGGCGAAATGGAAGAAATTCAGTGCACAGATTTAATATCTATAGTGTAGAAACTAATAAATTCTGAGCCAAATTCAACAAAGGTTTAACCGTCTCTCGCTGTGTATTTACAGAAACATACAGACGCTATAAAAAATCGCACTCGCCTAAATATATCAAATTAGGTATGTGATTTGGTCACTACAAACGTAGTTCTGCGTCAAATATTTATTTCAATCGATTGAGGAAAACGTACCTGAGGCCTAAATTCGGTTTTCTCATGCCTGGAATTAAAAGCTAAAATATTTGTAATTTTTGCTGATTCTATTGTGCCGTCCTATACAAATTCGTGCCAAAAGTTAATAGTTCGTAGCTACTGTACACCAATGCCATGCAAAGCATTCCCTGGAAAAAGAAAAATTTTTGTTCGTGTGTGACAAAGATAATTCAATTGCTTTGATGAAATTTGGTAGACTATTTTACGTCGAATTTGCAGATTTCAAATGTTAAGCAAAATCTGTTCAGAGGAAATTTGTCTGTCCTGTTATTCAAATACAAGTTAAAAAGATAACTAAAAAAAAAAGCTAAATAGAGGAAATTCTGAAGACAGATTTAGCATCTACGACATTTGCCACGCCGAGATTGTTAAATATTGAACATAAAATTCTTAATCATTAATTTTTAACATATTACTATAAGAAATCCTCGAAGGATTTTTTTTTGTCACGTTTAAATGATGAAAAGCAGAATTACGTTTTCTAGTGTTTCCATCTTTATTATATGATGTATAATAACTATATATTGTTTAAAATAAACACAAGCATTTAAATTCAAAAAATATTTTATTATAAACAAAACACTTATATTTATGCAATTATTTTCCATAGTAATTCTAAATATATAAATTCTTATTCTATGAAATTTCAGACACAAAGAAACCATTTTAATTATGCAAAAAAATTATTAAAAAAATATAGCAAAAGTGTTTAATTCATTCACATATCTTTATAAATGACATTAGTAACGATTAAATAGGGGACGGAGTGTATGAATTTTAAAAATATTTCAAAATAGTTCTGCAATTTTCAAAATGTTAACCCGTTACTCATCATAGAAATGCATGATTTTGTAGTACTACATTCAAATACTAAATTACTGGATTTTGATGTTGAAAATCCAATAAATGAATAGAACGGCCGCAGTGGCTTAGTGGTAAGATCTCGGCTTCAGAGCTGGTGCATTTCAGGTTCCAGACTCTATTCAACTGAAGAAACTCCTTCTAAGCGGGCCAGGTGCAAGTTCAATCCGTCGGGGCCAAACGTCCTCCTGCTGGTGTGGTAGTTTGTAGAGGGGGTGGCAGCTCAGATGTTGTCCTCGTCTTCTGATCGCAGTTCAAAATTACGAGGTCCTTCCCAAAATTGCTCTAGTACTGCTTTAAAAGAGATTTTATTATAACTAAAAAAAACGTAAATATTTTTCAAATGATGAATTTTGTGAAAAAATTTCCTTTCCCTTAATCAGAAATGTTTAAAAGAACTGAAACACGAATAACAACTGCGAAATTGAAAGAATTAAAAAGTAAATCAAAATGTTACTATGTTTATATTTTAATCAATATGTTCGCTATATTATTAACTAGATGTCAAAGGCAATCACCTGGTTCGCCGGAATATCGGTTATACTTGATTTCAGTTAAAATATTTAAATTCATGTAAATTATTCCGCCAGATTGATATTAAAGCTGCGTTATTTTAAATGTCTTAGTTAAGTTTTATTTATTGTGTACATGAACCTTCCAATTGGAGAGTCCTATAACAACATAGCGTAGTGAATAGATAAACTGGATATATATAATTTTTAATAAGTTTCGCAACATTGTAATTTGACTGTTTTATTTCTGCATAATGTAAATAATACAAATATACAGAATCCTTATTCTTTAACTTTCAACAATATAAGAAAAATATTTCATAGAACGATAAAAAGGATTTGAATTTCAATGCAATGTATTGCTGCATATGAGACAAAAATATTAAAATTTTTTCCAACGTTAAACAAAAATTCGCACCATTATTAAACTGGCATCCTTAAAAAAACATTTTTAAACGATGCAAAATGTATTTTTTGTGCGGAATATTTTCGGAAGCTAATGTGAAAAAGGTCAAAATTTTTGATTAAAAATTCTAACAAAAATTTTTAAAAATAGATTTGAAATGTACACTCTTACCCTTTATAGTATACATGTACTAAATTTGGTAGCTGTAAGTCAAATTATCTTGCCTATAGAGCGCCATCACATTCACATGGTTCAATGATTAAGACTGAAATTCAGCCAAAATTTTATTTTGCTATACTTTTCAAGAGATTAGATAACTTTTAGCAGAAGATAGCCTTTGATGATGAACCTAGGGGACATTAGCTTTCAAATGAAATGAAAAAATCCTTAATGGGTTCGATGGTTGTAGCTGGGGAATTAAATCGCGATTTTCTGCTTCATAGAACGCGCAGAGAAAGTTTTTTTTAAAAAATTTCCCTCGAAAATAGAGAGCGATAAACGATTGACGATAATTGTGGTCATAAAATTTTTGACCTCAAAATTAAGACATCAAAATCGGAAAAGACCAGCTTTGTTTGAGTTTGGGAGAGTTATTGTTTTGTTTTTTCCGATATAGATTTACAAAGATAAGAATAGAATTTTGGAAAACATTTGTACTTTTCGAAAAGGCTGTTTTTTCGCATACTTGCAACATCTTGCATTTATGCGAAATAATGTATATATATTTCAATTTATTTGGATTCTTTTTTTACATTGAATTCTTCTGTGTAATATTTAATCAAAATCTCATTTGTGCTTATGAGAAATAGACTTTATGTAGCAATTTTTTTATTGCAAACTAGGAACAAAGATCTTTGTCTTGCTGTAGTGATTGGATTTTGAAGCGTTAGGAAATAAACGTTCATAGATGGCGCTAGACAACTAGCGCGAGTGTAATTAAAAGAGTAAGGTCATTCGAGTGTTGGTTCTTGGAGAAGAAAGAGTTACTGAGCAGAGTAACTCGAACGAATCTGCAATAAATTTGTTGTTAAGTTTTCTATTTGAATATTTATTCAAAGCACTCACGAACCAGCCACGACACCTGCCATTTATTTAATTTATTTATTATTAGATCGTAGTAGACTGGAAGTTCTTTGGCGGAATAAGGGGCCCTACAATTCAGCGTGTTAAGTTCAGCATGTCCAAATGTATCCTGTTGGTATGACGTGAAAGTTTGAAGAGGGGATATACGCTCAAGCATAATTCTATTCATCTAACCATACTTGAAAATTACAAGTTCTGTCGCGTTTCTTCAAACATAGCGTAAATATAGCTGATTTGATTTCATTATTTGAATTGATTTTGTCATAGTTATTCGTCCTTTCAGAAACTTTTAAAAATACGTACAGAAACAGTTGGCTGTCCAGAATTCTAAACTCTGCAGCATGGCCAGATATGGCTTTTGCGCCATAAAACGCCACAAAACCAAACTCTACAAGGTATTATTATGGGAAATTTCTGATATGCCCGCAAATTTAAAGACATTGAGTTTAGATTTGTTAAAATAAAAATTACACAGAATGCAGAAAGTATACAAGTGCAAATTTGCCACGAAATTCCTCATCGAGGTCATGCTATCAATACAAGAATGATACCTACGCCGATAATCCAATCTCCAGACTCTGCGCCTAAGATTCTCAACTTTAGTTCATTGCATACTTTAGATTCACTTAATGTGATCATAATATAAAGTCGGAACTGATCTGTGCAACTTCTGGGCAGTAAAAAAGATTCATTTAATCTGATCTTTCAATTATTTTAACGAGGTTTGTAGTCAAACAAGTTTTCTCTCTGAGGATATAATAACCCGATTTGATACTTGCCTTAAAATAGCGCAAGTACTACAAGTCCATTACTAAAATACTTACTAATGGTATCAAAATGTCAAGTTAATTATATTAACGTCCCGTTTTTTGATGGATGGATGTTGGATTGTTATGGGGCAAGAGCAAAAACTGGCTATGCTGTGCCAAAACAAGTGGTATGTGTATATTACCATATGATTGTTAAACAAAACATTTCCTCAAGGTTAAAATACAAACAAAGTTTTACAATTATAAAAAGAAAGCACAGTAAGTTTAAAGGACAAAGATCTTATAATTATGACTCCAATTAAACGTCTCGTTTTTAAAGAAACACTAGGGCTATTTTGGGATGAACCTCGTAATTTTGCACCGCGATCAGATGACGAGGACGGCAATTGAATTAGCACCCCCTCTCCAAACTTCCACACCTCACCAGCGGCTTTGGTTGGTTGGTTAATTTACATTTATTGGCGCAAGCGCCAAAAGTAGACTATACTGCGCCAATCGTATGGTTTGTGAGAATACCGCGTGAGAAGTTAAAATTTAAATAGATAAAGTATTAAAAATCAGTTCAGTAAAACAGCAGTAATCAAAACTAGTTGGTTGGTTGCTTGAAGTTTTATGGCGCAAGAGCCATATCTGGCTATACTGCGCCAAGCAAAAGGTAAAGTAGGCTTTATTAATAATTAAAAATATCTACAGCACCAGATTATGATAAAATTTCATAAAACAAACAATATAAGAGTTAAATATGTAAAAAAGAAAACACAAATAATCATTTTGAAAAAAGAGTGGAAAGGAAACGAATGATGGAAAGTTGTTAAAATTTTAAAGTGATAAGGCAAAAGTAATTTGTGAAAACATCAGATGTGATTTAAAAAGCCTGTGTTTATCAGAAAGTTAAAAATATTTGGTGGTATTTCTCACCCACCAAGTCCTTCAAAATTACTGATGATGTATAAAAATATTGGTGACGATGTGAATTAAAAGTAGGACATTCAATCAAGATGTGTTTTACACTAAAATCAACATGGCACGCCGGGCAGTTTGGTGCCCTTTCGCCAAAAATAAGGTGCCTGTGCGTGAAACGTGTATGTCCTATACGGAGGCGAGTCAACCTGACATCCACCCCAACTTACAGGGGGGACCGGTCACGGGCCAATGTTACTCTTCACTTCATGCAGTTTGTTATGGATCTGCAGATGCCCTTTATTTTGGCAGGTAGAATAGATTTAATTAATGAGAGAACGCCTAATATCATTATAAGGAAATCTTTGGTTCAAACACGACAATGCAGATTTTGCAGCAGAATCAGCCATTTCATTTCCAGGAATGCCGACATGACTCGGAACCCAACAAAAAATGATTTGAAAATCCTTACTGTGCAGGAGGCGCAAAAGGGATAAAATTCGTATTGCTGTTGGATGCATGCGATTATAATAGTGAGAAAGTGTTTCCAGCGCACTCATGCTATCGGTATAAATTATAAATTTTCGCTGTAACAAAGATTAGATCTTCTGTAGAGCGCAGAAAATAGCAAGCAACTCAGCAGTAAATACCGAACAACAATTATAAACCCGATAGCTCACTATATCAGATGGAAGTACTATGCCATGACCATCAGAGTTCGAGCCATCCGTGAAAATTGGATCAAAAGAGGAATACCGATGGCCATGATAGTAAAAACGCTGTTGGAACACAACAGGTGCAGTTGAGGATTTATCGAAGCCTTTGAATGGGTTCATAAAAGAGAATTTCGGGGTATCTCAAGGTAGAAAAATAAGAGTCAACAGTTTTAACACTAACAGCATTGAGGTCCGAGTCACTTATGAGCATTTTGGCTCTCTCACAGAATGGTAGAATGCGAGACGAACGGGCATTATACAATCTACGGAGAGCACTCTGGAATGTTATTTAACTTAAGGGGTGCTTCAAAATAGATTTTGTTTTGAAATAATATGAAACAGAAATTTTCTGGCGTCTTAAATAAAGGGGCAACTGGTGGCAAATAACATAAAGGCTTTCAACAGGAGAAGTACTTAACGCACCGGAGCAGATCCTTAAAGCAGAATGGTGTACAGTATCCAGCCGCCGTAAAACAGATGATCGCGCCGAACCATGTACCATACACCCGTAGTCAATGCGCGAAAGGATGATTGCATCATAAATACGGAGTAGAGAGGTCCGATCGGCACCCCAGGATGTTCTGGAAAGTACCTTCAAAATATTTAACATTTTCTCACATTTCATCCGCAAATGCAAAATATACGAAAGGAAGGTGAGCTTCTGATCGAATATTACTCCTAAAAATCGTATTTCGCTCACCACTGGGATAGGTATATTTCGAATATAAATATTCGGATCCGGGTGAATTATTCTCTTCCGGCAGAAGTGAACGCATCTACTCTTCTCGGGTGAGATTGCGCGCCCATTCTTGTTGCACCAAGCTACCACCTTATTTTACTGCATTTTGCAATTGTCGTTCTATGAGATCCATGTTGCTACCTTGGCATGAGATCTGCAGATCGTCAACATAAAGAGTTCCAGTAATAGATGGAGGCAAATGATTTAAAGGCTGGCTTAGATGAATAATAAAAAGTGTGACACTGAGGACACTTCTTTGTGGAACTCCCTCAGCTTGAATAAAATGATTAGAGCAAAAGTTGCCATTTCGAACACAAAAAGTACGTCTTGATAAAAAGTTTTGTAAAAATATGGGCAAGTTACCCCTAAAACTTAAATTAAAAAAGTGTTGAAAGTATGCCGTAGCGCCATGTACGGTCGTATGCCTTCTGAATGTCGAAAAATATGGAAAATAGGTGGTTCCTCCTCACAAAGGCATTGCGTATTGGGAAACCACTCTGCAACGGGGAGAGGCATCCTTATTTCGCTAGTTCGAAAATTAGACGAGCATTGACCATGCGCTCGAAGGTCTTACAGTGGCAGTTTGTAAGAGCAATCGGTCTGTAGTTTAGAGGAATTGATGCTTCCTTGCCAGGTTTATTATTGGGATCACAATAGCTTCGAGCCATTGTGAAGGGTACTCCTGTTCAATCCATATTCTGTTAAATAACAATAACAGATTCGAAAGGGAGTTTGAGTTTGTTTGAGGTTTTATGGCGCAAGAGCCATGATGTTGACCATGCTGCGCCAAACAATGGGTAAAATTATATCATTTAAAACAGTAATCGAAGGGAATATGAGAAGCTAAAAAGTAAACAAGATTTAAATCAATGGATAAAACTTTATGGACTTTAAAAAAGCAAAAATTTGGACATGAGGTGTCTTCTCAAGCAGGGAAGATAATGAAGGGTAAGACTTTTGAAAAAACTGTAAACGCTGAGCATTGAAATTTGGACATTCTGACAAAATATGTTGAACAGACATTTGACAATGGCATCGCGAACACAGTGGTGGCTGTTCACCTAACAACAAATGAATATGGGTGAATCGAGTGTGTCCAATTCGTAATCGTGTTAAGACAGTATCCGCTTTTCTGTTCGCTAATGAGGGCCAGGGTTGCACACGGGGTTTGATAACATGAAGTTTGTCTCCTGGTCTCACTGTCTTTGCCAATTAGAATATAGAAGCTTTTTAATATGTTTCTTTATGTCGTTCACAGGAATATTAGTGGACATTGAAGTTGTCGCCAATTTGGCAGCCTTATCTGCCTCTTCATTGCCCAAAATTCCAACATGGGATGGTACCCAACAGAATAAAATAGTGTAACTACGAGAAGTTAGTTTATCAAAAGTATCCAAGATTTTTAAAACCAAAGGATGAGGATTACATTATTTTAGAGAATTTAAAACATTCAGAGAATCCGTATAGATGATAAATTTGTTGTCCCGGCTATTAGAAATTTCTTCTAAAGCATATAAAAGAGGACTTATTTCTGCAGTGAAAACTGAACAGGTGGGGTGAAGTTTAAACGAAGAAACTGTGTGAGGGAAAAGAACCCCAAAAGAGACATGAGCAGCTGATTTTGAACCGTCTGTAAAAACTGGAATAAAATTTTGATATTGTTGCCTGTGTTCTAAGAAAAAATTTTGAAAAATGATATTTGCTGTATCAGACTTGATAAAAGTTTCAAAAGGATTTAAATATTGTACTTCAGGGATTTTCCCAGGTGGAAAAGTATTTTTAGGCTGAGGAGCTGCATGTAGATACAGTAGACTAAGGTCTAAAAGAATATTATGAACTCTCGTAAAAAAGACAGGGATGAATGATTTTCGGGCATCTTGTAAGCGAACTAAAAAGGGACGAAGTTTAAAATCATGAAATGGATGATCAATGTTCGATTGAATTTTAAAATAATAATTAAGAGATGAAAATTGTCTTCTTGATTCAAGGGATGGTTCACAGGTTTCAACATACAAGCTTTTAACAGGGGATGTCCTGAAAGCACCTGAACAAAGACGGAGCTATGTGGTGGATAGGATCCAGTTTTTGCAAAATGCTTTTTCTAGCAGAACCTTATATTGAGGAACCATAATCCAGCTTGGAAAGCACAACGGCCTTGTATATTTTAATCATAGAATTTCTGTCGGCTCCCCATGATGTAGTTGATAAGACTTTTAAAATATTTAAAAACTTTACACACTTTTTACGTAAAAGTTTTATATGAGACTGAAAGGTGAGTTTTTTTTATCAAAGATAATGCTCAGCGAATTTCATTTAGCGGTACTGGCTGATCACACAGTTTCAGATCAGGATCAAAATGCAGGTTACGTTTCGGACAGAAGTGTTGAGATGGTAAAACCATTAGTGTTCGTCCATTGGGTAATATTATTGATTGCGATCTGCAATTGTCTTTGTATAAAGTTCATATGCATCCTTGTACAAGAGATATACAGGTCGTCAACATATAAAACGCCCTTCACAGAAATTAGAAGTAGTTTTAAAATGTTATTTATTTTTTAAATAAATAGAGTGACGCTTAAAACGGTGCCCTGGGGGTGTTCCTCGGACAACGTTCTGTCTTATGGCTGTAACGCAAAGAGGCTACTGAGATGCATGAAGTCTTATACGTATTCTTCTTTTTCATAATCTTAGAAGAATAATTTCGCTCAAAGATAGCATAATTAAAAAAAAAAAAAGGAACTTCATATAAAAGTGACCAAAAATGAAACTCTTAAAGATTTAAGATTTCTATTGCATTGTTCCAATAGCAATTGCATCAGAAAATTTTGAAATTTGATGTAGTAGTTGCTTT